>PVKV010016925.1:0-49292 GCA_004027835.1 Alouatta palliata | reverse complement strand
TTTTTTTTGAGACGGAGTTTCGCTCTTGTTGCCCAGGCTGGAGTGCAATGGCGCGATCTCGGCTCACCGCAACCTCCGCCTCCTGGGTTCAAGCAATTCTCCTGCCTCAGCCTCCCGAGTAGCTGGGACTACAGGCACGTGCCACCATACCCAGCTAATTTTTGTATTTTTAGTAGAGACGGGGTTTCACCACGTTGACCAGGATGGTCTCGATCTCTTGACCTCATGATCCACCCGCCTCGGCCTCCCAAAGTGCTGGGATTACAGGCGTGAGCCACCGTGCCCGGCCTTAGCAGTTTCTTTTTTTTTTCTTTTTTTTTTTTTTTTATAGTTGGGGTTTCACCATGTTGGCCAGGATGGTCTCCATCTCTTGACCTCGTGATCCGCCTGCCCCAGCCTCCCAAAATGCTGGGATTACAGGCGTTAGCCACTGCGCCCGGCCCACTAGCAGTTTCTTTAGTGCTAACTTTTCATGTGAGAAGATGGGTTCAGCAGTTGAACCCTGAAATAATCCTTAATTTGATTATTTAAAAATGGTTACAGTTTCTAGTTTTCCTGCTCAGAAGACTTGAGGAACATTAATTTTGTTTTAAATATCACATGATTCTTGGATTATTGTAAATGCTAGATTGTTAGTCTGAATTAGTTTTATTTTGTACCTTGTTTCTGTACAATGAAAACACATCCCTTCTTGCCTAAGAGAAATGGTAAGTTGTGTCTTGTGGAATTCAATAGTGTAGTATCATTTTCTTATTTGATTCAAGGAGTATGTGGATAATACTCTGGATAGCCTCACACTTTTTCTTCTTTTCAGGCTGTGGTCTTTAGAGAACAGGCATACAGCTGTAGGAATAATTGGTTACCTTAAATAGAACCAATAAAATTAGCAAGGTAGTGTCACAAGTGCAGTCAGCAGTAAGTAGTACTAAATTTAAATGAGAATAGTTCTGATTAAATATTTGAATATAAATTTAAGGGGAGAAAATTTGGCAGATACTTCTAAGTGGGTAGCAGGCAGCATTCCTTATTTTGTATAATTAAACACTTAATCTGACAAGGTAAAAGTGGCTTATTTTGCAGCCTGAGGACAGTTTGGCACTCCTGCTAGCTTCTTAATAACTACCGAGAAGTTCATTAGGTTTTTCTCTCAATCCTGACCTTCGTTAGGAAGGTCAGGATTGAGAGAAAAACCCAGCAGAGGGTCCCTTTTAGTTGTCAGTGGGCTTTTGAAAAGTTGAGCATTCAGTTAATTGGTTTGGTTGGAATGTGGCTAGAAGGATTTGGAAGAGAATGTAAATGTAAGTTGAATTTGTCCCTTCAGCAAGGACAGAATTCAATAAAATGGAGTGCATGGTTCCTTATATTCTAGATAATAGGGTAAGACTTTTCTTCCCCTTTCAGAAAAAGGAAGGAAGCCAAAATCCTGATTGCTACTTTTTGATTTGATAAATACCAAGAGGATGGTGTTTCTTCAATATTCAGTAGTATCCTTAGATCAGTTTATTTTTTGATACCCACAACTACAGAAGGGAGTAAAAAAAAAATCCTTTTAATCTAGCTAGGATTGATGTTTACCTGGGAAGTCTTGGCCAAGCCTGCCTGTGTTTGCTCCCTACATCGGAGATCCCACTTTCCAGCAGCCTGTGTGAGCCCATGCTTGACTGTGCCCATAGAGCCACTTCTCTAATTGTTTTTCAGCTTTTCATCTTTTTCTTTCATGCTTGTTTTCTTTGCCTCCGCATTTTGAAACTGTATTTGAGCATTAGTTGCATGCGGTCCTGGATATATTGCTAAACGTTGTTTCTGGTTATCTTCTTGAACAGCATTTCGCTGAGCATGGTCTGTACTCTTAGCAGTGCTGGCAGAGGGCTAGTGTCATTGTGAGTCGGAGTCTACTGCCACATTGCCTGAGTTCAGATCTTGGCTCTGTTACTTCTTTCTTTTATGGTCCTGGAGACCTACAGTAGGCCAGGTGTTTATTTCACCATTGTGTTCCTTGTTTGAATTAACTGTAAATAGAGATAACTACCACAGACTATAGCACAGACTCTTAGCTTTGTGCCTGGCATAGTGAGTGCCGTGGCATTCATTGTGTTGGTGGTCAAGTTTTAACTATTTTTTGGATTTTTGTCACCATGGGCAGTGCTTTAAAATGAAGTAAAGTAATGATAGTTTGTTTTTATTTTCTGTCTTCATTTTTTTTTCTTGTGTTGGAAAAAACTCTTGTGTGTACTTTCCTTCATCTTCTTTCCCTAAATGGAGTATGAGAAAAATAGTATGATACCCTTTAAGTTCTCATTTTTGGTACGTCTTGATGCCAAGCCCTCTTTATATGTCTCACTTCAGTGTGGCCGTTTTGGACTCGTAAGCTAAAGGAGAACTGAGCATAAGTGTAAATGTGTGGGCCAAGCGACAGGTGACTTATAAACAAATGGCCAGAAATCATATTCTATCTGGAGACTGATGGAGCTGGCTTGTGACTCACTTTGCTGTAAAAAATTATTACTGAGTTTGAGACTTTGTTCAGAATACCTTAGTATGGATTACGGTGAGAGACCCTAAGCATTAAATTCTATTTAACTTTTCCAGCCTGTAATCTCAGCACTTTGGGAGGCGGAGGCAGGAGGATTGCTTGGGGCGGTATAGTGAGACCCTGTGTCTTAATTTTTTTTTTTTTAATTTAAAAGAAAAAGGCCGGGCGTGGTGGCTCACGCCTGTAATCCAAGCACTTTGGAGGCCAAGGCGGACGGATCACCTGAGGTGGGGAGTTCAAGACCAGCCCGACCAACATGATGAAACCCCGTCTTAAAAAAAAAAAAAAAGAAAAAGAAAAAAATTTTCAGCTTTGTCAGAAGGAGTAGCCTCAGTTATTCATGATATTGTCTGTAGATTATAGATTTTTTATAGAAAACTGCTTTTTTTGTGTGTAGCTCTTATTTTTTTCCTTTTTTTTGAGATAGGATCTCATTCTGTCACCCAAGTGGGAGTGCAGTGGTGCAGTCTCGGCTCACTGCAATCTCTGCTTTCCAGGCTCAAGTGTTCCTTTCACCTCAGCCACCCAAGTAGCTGGCATACACCACCATGCCCATCTAATCTTTTGCATTTTTGGTAGAGATGAGGTTTTGTTATGTTGCCCGGGCTGGTCTCAAACTCCTGAGTTCAGGCAATCTACCTGCCTCAGCCTCTCACAGTACTGGGATTACAAGTGACAGCCACTGTGCCCAGCCCACGCATAATTTTTCTGTTAAAGGGAATGTTGGTTCCAAGTATCAGAAAACAAAAGTCAGGCTGGTTTTAGCTGTATAGACATGCATTGGCCCCCTCTGACTTAAAAGACTACAGTAGGATTGACTTTAGTGTGCAGCTCAGGCTCTCCCCTGCTTTGTTCTTCCCTGTGTGTGTATGGCTTCATTAGGTTGGTGAATGGCTTGTGGCTCACATCCTAGGGCCACTCAGTCAAGCTTAGAAGAGCCTAAAAATGACTTCTGTCATCTCTTGGCCATAATGGGATCACTTGCTTACTCACGACCAGTCATATGGGTATATGGGGTTATGCAGATGAGTTGAGGGCTAAGCCATATTTCCACCCCTTGAGCAAATGTGGAGGGAGCTTCTCTCAGAACACGATAGGCTATCCAAACAGAAACTTGGGAGTGTTTTAGGAAGGGAAGGACAAGGATTGGATGCCAGGCGGGCAACAAACCATAGCTGTTAAGATTCTCTGAGAACCCTGGTTCCTGTCCTTAGTTTTGTGTGCTAGGTGAAGATTAAGCAAAAGTATAAGCAGCTAGAATGTACTTATTTTTGGATACTACTTCCTTGAGGAATACCATTGGAAACAGTTTTATTTTGGCTGTGACTTAGATTGTTACATTCCTGAAGAAACATTACATTTTCTTAACTGGTTGGAGTGCTGTGGCTCACACCTATAGTCCCAGCACTTGGGAGGCTGAGGCGAGAGGATCTCTTGAGGCTAGGAGTGTGAGATCAGCCTGGGAAACATAGTGAGAGACCTGCCTCTACTCTTCCCCAAAAAAATAATAAAATATTTTTCTGTGTGGTGGACTGACTAGTGCAAATTTATTTTTTCTTTATTTATTTTTGAGATGGAGTCTTTGTCGCCCCGGCTAGAGTGTAGCAGCGTGATCTCTGCTCACTGTAACCTGCGCCTCCCGGGTTCAAGTGATTCTCCTGCCTCAGCCTCCCTAGTAGCTGGGATTACAGGCGCCCACCACTATGCCCAGCTACTTTTTTGTATTTTTAGTAGAGATGGACTTTCACCATGTTGGCCAGGCTAGGCTCGAACTCCTGACCTCATGATTCTCCTGCCTTGGCCTCCCAGAGTGTTGGGATTACAGGCATGAGCCACCACGCCTGGCCTGACTAGTACAAATTTAATTCTTAAGTTTAAATCTTATGTAGGCAGTAGTATTTCTCTAGAAGTGTTGCTTTGATGTAGCATTGTGTTCTTATGGTTTGTAGATTGTCTGATTGAGAGAGAGCTTCTCATTTGAGGAAGAGATAGGTCATAGAAGGAACTCAGTTACTGAACTTTGGACATAAGGCCCTTTGAACTTCAGTTCTTTGTTATAAACTTGGGATACCTGCTCTGATTCACATGAAGTTTTGTGTGTATCAAAAAGCTATAAGTAGTGTAATCTGATTAATTTTGTGCAGTCGTGTAAGAAAGTTCTGCATTTGGTCTTCAGAATCAATGTAATTCTTTGCCCTCTGCCCCCACCCCCGCCCATTGTGGTAGGAGAATTTGTCTTCTAAAATCTCTTGGATTCAAAAAAGCATTTTTTTTTTTAAATATGAAATACGGGAAATCTATGACTGGTGTATGAATCAGTTTTTCTTTTTTTTTTTTTGAGATTGGAGTCTTGTTCTGTTACCCAGGCTGGAATGCTGTGGCACCATCTTGGCTCACTGCAACCTCTGCCTCCCAGACTCAAGCAATTCTCTCGCCTCAGTCTCTCGATTAGTTGGGATTACAGGTGCCTGGCACCATGCCTGGCTAATTTTTGTATTTTGAGTAGAGACGGGGTTTCACCTTGTTGGTCAGGCTGGTCTCAAACTCCTGGCATCAAGTGATCCGCCCACCTTGACCTCCCAAAGCACTGAGATTATGTGTGAGCCACCCTGCCCACCCCAGTTCCTTTTTTGAATAAGGAAATGAATGTGTTGTGGTTAAAGGTTAGATTGACATTTCGATGCCCTTGGGGTTTGCCTAACCTTCAAGTATGTGGCTCTTTTCCACAGTGACTTTTGTTACGATGTAATAGTGTTGGACACAAGACTGGTCATGGCCTCTGTGCTCTGCTTTTCTTGGATAGGTGTCTGAAACCCCTTGTTTCTAGAATTGGGGTGTGCTCAGAGCAGTGTTTGGCTGAGAGCCTTCAAGAGGCTGTGTTTGTGTGAGTGTGTGTGTGTCATTGTGTGATTATCCACTGGACACTAGATTATCCTGGGATTACGTTAAAATGTAGTCATGCCTTAGATTCTCTGGTAAGCACACAGCTCTCCTAATTAACTTGAGGTATGAGGAAGGTTTATTTTCAGTCATGTAACTATTTAGAAAGGACTCTTTTTTTTTTTTTTTTTTTTTTTTGAGACGGAGTTTCACTCTTGTTACCCAGGCTGGAGTGCAATGGCGCGATCTCGGCTCACCGCAACCTCCACCTCCTGGGTTCAAGCAATTCTCCTGCCTCAGCCTCCCGAGTAGCTGGGACTACAGGCACACGCCACCATGCCCAGCTAATTTTTTTGTATTTTTAGTAGAGACGGGGTTTCACCATGTTGACCAGGATGGTCTTGATCTCTTGACCTCGTGATCCACCCGCCTCGGCCTCCCAAAGTGCTGGGATTACAGGCGTGAGCCACCGTGCCCGGCCTAGAAAGGACTCTTATTTTAAATACTTCAGCATCTACATGAGACTTTGTATTTTGGAAAATAACTGAGATTGGGTTAAATTCAGTGGTAAGGCAGTTGGACTTGGTTTCCAAAATACGCTGTTAACGGTTTAACACTACATTATGCCCTGGTGGTGCAAAAACATACCTGAAACCTTCAGTGTTGTATCTGCTTTTCTCCTCTAGTACCTTCTAGTCTGTAAGGTAGTGTTTGTAAAACGCATGACTTTTATTGTACTCATAGTTCCGATGTTGAGACTTGGTCATCTCATAATTTTTGAGGTGAAATAATTGGTCAGTTGCATAATTTTTTAAAGAGGTTCACAATTGGTTATATAACTGTCTTACATCTAAGCCAGGCCACTAGTGATTATTGAGTTTTCCAGTGTTGTTCAAATCTGTGATGAAAGCACTAGTCCCTTGCAGATCTGACTGTTGGACTTCTTGTGTCTTCAAATCAAAACAAACCAAAACTTGGCCAGGCTCTTTCTTCACAGGATAGTTTTTTTTTTAAAGCCACCTCACGTGGCCCCTTCCCTTTGGCTCTTTAGTTTTGTATCAAGTTTAGCTTCTCTCTTTTGCTGTTTGGTTTGCCAAGTGTATGTTTACATGTCTGCTTCATCTTTCTTTTTTTTGAGACAGAGTCTCGCTCTTTCGTCTTGGCTGGAATGAAGTGGTGCAGTCTTGGCTCACTGTAACCTTCTCCACCCCTCCACCCCCACCCCCAGTTCAGCTGATTTTCCTGCCTCAGCCTTCCGAGTAGCTGAGATTACAGGCACCCACCACCATGCTAGGCTAATTTTTTTTTTTTTTTTTTTTTTGAGATGGAGTTTTGCTCTTGTTGCCCAGGCTGAAGTGCAATGGTGCGATCTCAGCTCATTGCAATTTTTGCCTCCTGAGTAACTGGGATTACAGGTATGCGCCACGATGCCTGGCTAATTTTTTGTATTTTTAGTAGAAATGGTGTTTCACCATGTTAGCCAGGCTGGACTCGAATTCCTGACCTCAGGTGATCCGCCCAACTCGGCCTCAGATTGCTGGGATTACAGGCCTGAGCCACCATACTCAGCCTAATGTTTGTATTTTAGTAGAGATGGAGATTAACCATGTTGGCCAGGCTGGTCTGGAATTGCTGACTTCAGGTGATCCACCCACTTTGGCCTCCCAAAGTGCTAGGATTACAGGCCTGAGCAACCACACCTGGCCATCTTTCTTTGTGCTCTCCAAGCATTCTTTAGACTTGTTTCTTGTATCCCTTTTACTATGCTTCAGATTTTTTTCTTTTCCTCTGTTTCTTCAGGTCTGGGCTTACCTCCATTTGGCTTTTGAAGAATAAAATATTCTCTCTGTAGAAACAGAAACTTCTTTGTTTATAAACTTGATTAAGGTTTAAAAACCTGGTTGCTTCTAGGTTCACACATTTTACATTTATCCTTTCTGTGGTCTGATAAGATAGGTTTAGTTGTTCAGTGTGTTGATTTCTGTTAATGCCTCCAGCTTTTTCAGAATCAAAAAAAAAATTTAAGTTTTAGGTACAGCATCACAAGGTCATCTTTGGGTGGTCTACCATTTTAGGGTTGGCTCATCTAAATCTTTTCCCAAAGGGATGGGAAAGTGCTGATCCTCTCGAATGCTATTTACATTAAAAATGGAGTTCACGATTTCTTTGTTTATGAAGAAGTGAAAAATAAAGATTATTGATTCACGTTATACCAGTAGTGAGACACTGGAGAAGTTACTTCACTCTTGAGCTGCTTTTTATATTTGTAAAATTGTAATAATCCACTTTCTCAAAGTTGTGCTGGAGGTGTAAATGAGAAGTTACGAATGCACTCTGTAGCGCATATCAGGTTTCCAAATTGATGTTGAAGTCTAGTCCTGGTCCTTTATAAGTATTTGTTTTTTTCTTTATAACATCCCAGGTTCTGCTTTGACAAATTTTTTTTTTTTTTTTAAATACGGGGTTTCACCATGTTGGTCAGGCTGGTCTTGAACTTCCCGACCTCAGGTGATTGCCCGCCCTGGCCTCCAAAGTGCTTGGATTACAGGTGGGAGCCACCACACTTGGCCTTTTTTTTTTTTTTTTTTGCTTTTTTGCTTTGATTAATTTTTAAGAGAAAAGATTTTCTGTGGACAGTATCTCTTTTTTTCTTTTTTTTTTTTTTCCTTTTTTCACTCACGTGCAGTGAGGAATCTCTGTTTATCTTTAGCAGTAAAGACTGCCATCTGCTAAGGAGAAAGCCTTGTTACAAAGTTCTGGTTATTCTGCTGCCCTCTTGCCATTTTCTTTAATAATGCAAATTCAGCTTGGGATCCTCTGTGATATCTGGATGATTGTCTTCTTGCTGGAACACAGCTTTACATTGTTTGACTATTGTTCATCCTTTCAGAGTCTATTGTAGACATAGCAGACAAGAAATTAAAATAAAGCCAGGAATAGTAATAGAGAAATGTACACAGTATTGTTGCTTTTACAAAAGGTTCAGGAATAAAGTAATAATGGATTATTAATTCCATTAAAGACATAATAGTAGCTTTGCGCAGTGGCAGAATTGTAGCCAATGAGATTTATCCAAGGCACGATTATTGCTAATTGAAAACTTTTCCCAATACCCTGCCATATGACTTGAAATACAATCAGCATTGGCAATTTTTGACAGTCTTTATGGAGACTGAATTTAAAAAAAAAAAAAGACATACTGGTGATTTTTGTGCTACCATAGCAGCACAATTAAAAAATTGCAGCGACATAAATTTTTAATTTTTTGTCCAACTAGATAAAACCACTAAAAGGTAGGGGTCATTTTTACCAAAACACAGGTGGAATGTATACAGGCAGTCTAGTCTGGGAGATCTATTGGGGATGGTTGAGTTACAGGAAGCTGTTGGGAACTGGAAGCAGAATGAGAATATACCTAGGGAAATGAATGAAGCTTTTTGTTTCCACCATGCTGTTTGGTTTTAGTGTTGAAATTAATCAGGATTAATTTTTCCTTCTAAAACATTTGCTGCTGCCTTCAGCATATTCCTGATTATTGGTGCTGAATCTGTCAGTAGGAGGGCATCTCCCCAATGACATGGTAAATGCAGATGTTAAAACAAATTTTTTTTAAGAACAAGACAAGCTCTAGGAGTATAAGAAATACTGAATTTAGACCATTAAGATTAAATGTCGGCTGGGCATGGTGTGGCTCACGCCTGTAATCCTAGCAATTTGGGAGGCCGAGGTGGGTGGATCCCCAGAGGTCAGGACTTCAAGACCAGCCTGGCCATCAGGGTAAAACCCCATTTTATTAAAAAAAAAAAAAAAAAAAAAAGAATAAGAAAGGAAAAAAATGATTAAATGTCATATGTAACATTTTCATTATGACTGAAATCATTTCAGTTTAGTAGATACTGATGGGGTCAGAGGCCACATCATGGTATTCACTTTGATTAACTTGTAAAATGGTTTTCTTTAGAGGGGAGTACATTATGGCTCTAGTGATCATGATACATGTTTTCTCTTTTTCTTTTATTCTAACAGAAAGCGTGGATACCCATCAACGAAGTTTTGATATTGGAATTCAGATTGGCTATCAGCGACGCAATAAGGATGTGTTGGCTTGGGTTAAAAAACGCAGAAGAACTATTCGTAGAGAAGATTTGATCAGCTTCCTGTGTGGAAAAGTTCCTCCACCACGAAACTCTAGAGCTCCCCCAAGACTGACTGTAGTGTCCCCTAACCGAGCTACTTCAACGGAAACTAGCTCATCTGTAGAGACTGATTTGCAACCCTTCCGGGAAGCCATAGCTCTGCATGGTAAAGCCGTTTAAACATATTTCTTTGGAAAATGGTTAAGAGGGTGCCTGTGGACCCATTTTTCACGTTTAGGTTTAGGTCCAGATATATTGACTGTTTTTTGTCTTTTACAGTAACAGCTTGTTCTAGAAATGTTTAGTAGAATGTAAGCTAAGAACTTACATGGTGAACTTACTGCTCTGTCAGCTAACCCATCCTAGAAAATGTTTTTAGAAAGTTAGTTTGAGCTTATTGGTGTTAAAATGACAGATCTTTCTGCAACGTTGATTAGAGTATATTACTTTACACTTACATGTTGTATATGTTTTTTTCCTCTTTGAAGTCAAAGAGGAAGTTCTTCTGTCTTAAGAATTCTATTACATTTCTAGGCTGGGCGCGGTGGCTCACGCCTGTAATCCCAGCCCTTTGGGAGGCCGAGGTGGGCGGATCATGAGGTCACGAGATCGAGACCATCCTGGCCAACATGGTGAAACCCCGTCTCTACTAAAAATACAAAAATTAGCTGGGCATGGTGGCACGTGCCTGTAATCCCAGCTACTCGGGAGGCTGAGGCAGGAGAATTGCGTGAACCAGGGAGTCAGAGGTTGCAGTGAGCTGAGATTGTGCCACTGCATTCCAGACTGGTGACAGAGCAAGACTCCATCTCAAAAAAAAAAAAAAAATTCTATTAGATTTCTAATTGCTTGCTCCATGACAGGCAAGTAAGGCGGGAAATTGTTGGGTTAGTTCTCACGGGACCTGGCACCTCCCTTGACACCTTTCTTACCTAGTGTACTGTAGACTGTGGGAGAGGACAGATGTAAGACTCAGTTTTCCTTCTGCCAGTTGTCCCTCAGGTCCCTTGCACTTGAATAGGCGGGACCAGCAGAGATGCAGCCAGTGAACAGGTAGATCACTATCTCCCCAGCGCAGACCTGTCGTAACAAGGCACTCTAGGCTGAGGGATTTTAGTATTGCTGGCGAAGCCTGGGGAGTGTAGTCAGTGATAAGTCTGTTGTTGCCTGTTGCTCTCTAATACAGACTTCCAGATAGAACTGGGAGAGTTAACCTGTGTGACAGCATTTAATACTGCTATAGAAAAAAAGCAACAGAATAAGACTTGCTTGAAACCAAGATGAAAATGTGTCATGCAGATCGCTAAGCAAGTAGAAGTAATTAGTTAGGTGACATGAGTCTTGTTGAAAGTTAACATTTTTGGGCCGTAGTACAGGTCATATAAAATGAAGTAACCTGGTAAGGTACTAAGAAATAGTGGAATATAAAGAAACTTTATTGAAGTTGCATCATTGAAACTTTATACCTGTAGAGATCTTGTTCTCTCTGGCAAACCATGATTCTTTCCTAAACCCCAATGTTGTTTTTTTTTCCCCCTAGATAGTGTTTACGACAATTAAAAACAAAAACTTTAATTGCAGGAAAGTTCAGGTTGTATGGATGCAGTACTTAAGACTGTGCGTTATTCCTGATCCAGTGGAGTAGTTAGGCTGTCAGAACTTGGGCAGCTCAGACAAAAATGTGACTGATCTGTTTCTGCTGAATTAGAGAGTTTCACATCTTTCTCCCTAAAGTTTGGGAAAACAGTTAACTAGAGGTGTACATAGTTTGTTAGATTAATTTTAGTGCATGGTAATATTTGATGCAGTTGTCTCTACTTAAGTATTGTGATTTTCTTCCTTTATTAAGAGGATTATAGCTGATTCCATGCTTCTCTTAGGGTATCTTTTTATTGTATTGTGCTATTATACTTTAGAAGATAGTTTTAAGAGACATAAAAATCACGCTTGTTAACTTAACGCAATAGTGTACATAATAGTAACAATGGCAGGCCAGCCCCCTCTGCCCTGAAAAAACCTCAACTCCCATTACATTTTCTCATATTTGATCTGTTCAACCTGTTATTTATCGTTTTCCTGAACTTTGGGAGTTTTAAGTAATGATACAGTTGAAGGGACTATTTGTAATTTTCACATGTTTAAGTTGTGAGGATTTTTAAAAGTTTGAATATAAGACTGTGTAGAAAAAAAACGATCTTCCCCTTCAATAAATTGATAATGTAAAACTAATCCAGTATAGATCGGAGACTGAATGTATTCTTCCTCTTAGGGTTCATACCTCTAATTCATACGGTTAAAACAGTGCTGTGGTGAAGTAATAGGGCCCTTTGAAAGCATCTACAGAAACGTAAATTATACTGAGTTGTGCTCTACTGGTTTGTGAGAATATCAGTGTATTGAGGAGAATGGTAATTTAATTTGAATATTTAAAGAAAGTAATTTGAATGGTTCTAGTAATAGGGCCATTGTTAACTAGTAACGTAAATTAGTGACTTTAACTGGGTGTCCTTATTATCTGATTTGTTGAATTGTCTGAAGTGAAAACTGTTAAGGTGCTCTTTTAAAAATATATTTGGAAACACCGTAGTTAAAGTAAATACAATGTCATAATCCAGTCTTGCATATTATATGCTTTGCCAAATTTATGAAGTTAAGTTAGGTCAAATTGAAATTTTTGGAGGTTTACATTTGGGGTGAATCTAAATTCATGTGTTTGGAGAGGAAAAGGACATGGGAAAAGAATTGATCTGTTGAGGCAGACTTGAGTTTATAATTAAAGCAAACTCATACTCCTGTCATGTCCTATGTATTTATAAGAGAAGACAGTTTTCCCTCAGTTTTTTTTCCCCTTCCTTACGCCTACACTCAACCAAATAAATATGCTCTAAACTTGAAGGAAAATGGCAGACTTGAGATACTTGAGATACCTGCCGAGTATTTCATGTAGACAGAGTGTGACAATGAATAAAATCCCCATTCATTACCCTTGTAAGCCTCAGAGCCCAGTTTAGGGGGAGAGACTAATGTAAACAGTTGGGGTTTTTTTTGTTTTTTTTTGTTTGTTTGTTTGTTTTTTTGAGATGAAGTTTTGCTCGTCACCCAGGCTGGAGTACAGTGGTGCCATCTTGGCTCACTGCAACCTCCGACATTGCTGGGTTCAAGTAACTCTGTTGCTTCAGCCTCCTGAGTAGCTGGGATTATAGACGTGCGCCACCACACCCAGCTAATTTTTGTATTTTTAGTAGCGATCGGGTTTCACTGTGTTGTTCAGGCTGATCTCGAACTCCTGACCTTGTCATCTGCCCTCTTTTGCCTCCCAAAGTGCTGGGATTACAGGCATGAGCCACCATGCTTGGCCAACAGCTTTACTCAAAAGTAGATCAACTGTCTGGGCACTGTGGCTAACACCTATAATGCCTGCATTTTGGGAGTCCAGGGTGGGTGGATCACTTGAGGTCAGGAATTTGAGACCAGCCTGGCCAACATGGTGAAACTCTGTCTGTATTTAAAAAAAAAAAAAAAAAAAAAAGTCTATCAATTAATAGTTGTCAAAGAGGATTTTTTGTTTGTTTGTTTTTTTGGGTTTTTTTGTTTTGGTGTTTTTTTTTTTTTTTTTTTTCCAATTTAGTATATGTACTGCTGAAGCGAGCACTTGGATTTTTTTTTTGAGACTGAGTCTTGCTCTGTCCGCCAGGCTGGAGTGCAGTGGCGTGATCTCGGCTCACTGCAGCCTCTGCCTCCCAGGTTCAAGCCATTCTCATGCCTCAGTCTCTTGAATAGCTGGGATTACAGCTGCCCACCACCATGCCCAGCTAATACTTGTATTTTTAGTAGAGACAGGGTTTCACTATGTTAGCCAGGCTGGTCTCCAACTCCTGACCTCAAGTGATCCACCTGTCTCAGCCTCCTGCCTGTCTCGGCCTCCCTAAGTGCTGGGATTGCAATTGGGAGTCACTACACCCAGCCTCAAATAGTTTTTGGTTTTTTTTTTTTTTTCTTTTTTTTTTTTTTAATTTTTTTGAGACAGAGTTTCGCTCTTGCTACCTAAGCTGGAGTGCAATGGCTCGATCTCAGCTCACCACAACCTCCGCCTCCTGGGTTCAAGCAATACTCCTGCCTTAGCCTCCCGAGTAGCTGGGGACTACAAGCATGCACCACCATGCCCAGCTAATTTTTGTATTTTTAGTAGAGACGGGGTTTCACCATGTTGACCAGGATGGTCTCAATCTCTTGACCTCATGATCCACCCACCTCGGCCTCCCAAAGTGCTGGGATTATAGGCGTGAGCCACCACACCCGGCCTGCCTCAAATAGTTTTAATCAAAATGACTTCAATTAGTGGTTAGCAAAGCTTAAAGACTTAATTCAGTGCTTTATTTTGACACTTGTCTGCAACATGTTGCTTTTTTTTTCTTGTGTCCTGTGGGACCCAGTCATCTGTATGTTACACTCACAGAGGATTTAAAGAGATACATTGATTTCTGTCTTACTTTGTTATCCTGTCTTAAAATAACATTATAAATTTCCCAAGAGTTGAATTAATAACTGGTCACTCCTTTTTATGTAAACAGCATACTTGAGACCAGAGATCTTCTGAACTGCTTTGCAGATCTCTGTCTACCATTCTCACTGGTCCTCTGTTCATTCCTTCTCTTCTAGAGCTTTTTGTTACCTTGGCTTCTCTTCTGCCACATTGGCCTGCCTGACCTGTCCTCAGGCTCTGTTGCCCTAGATTACGTTCCCCATGTCACTCTTCATGTCCAAATCTGGGCCTTTAATTTACACCTCCTCTCTTGACTGCCAGACAGCATGTCCCCCTGTCCTCTGGTGTACATCTCCAAAGTGTCCCATAGGCATTTGTCTCAGATGACATTTCAGGTTGGACTCATTTTTCTGCCCCAACAGCAGACTCATTGAGCCGTTCAGCACATTTTCCATATGGCAGATTAAGTGCTGTCTCTGGAAATACATGAATATAGAGTGCTTCCTTTTTCTGTTGAGGCAAACAAGGATTTGGATAATTTCTATTAATGCCATCAATGTGGTATGTGGAAGATATTCTGAGGGCAGAAAGGGCTGTTCACAGTACAGCCCTGCTGTGTGTGGCTCATGGCAGGCCCTCTAGAGGAGGTGAGCCTGAGCCCTGGGGCTGATGTTTCAGCTCTCATTTCCGAGTCCTGAGCTGTTGCCAGTCCATCTTTCATGAGACCATTGGAGTGATCTTTCTGATCTTGTCACTTCTTGGTTTAAAGATTCCCTGGAGCCTACATGGTGAAGTTCAAATTCAGCATGCTCTTGCAAGACCCTTATAATCTGGTCTTAACCATGGGTCAGGTATCCTGTCCATACTGTTTATCTCTTGAATACCTCTATGCTCTTTGATGAGTCCAGCTCCTACCCCTACATGTTCATAACTCACTTCTGTGACACAGCCTTCCTTCAGGTCTCCCAAACTCTGTAGCCTCCCTGAATTATGCATTTGCTTTGCTGCGTGATTTGTTTCTGTGACTGTCCCAGTCCCCTGGGGCCACATTATAGCAGGGACCTTGCCTCAGTCCTTTTGGCTTTGACAGAAGATAGTGAAGAACATCACATAAAGATATTCTGAGTTTACCACTGGAGTTATCGCAGAGACCTGTTAAGTGAATGAATACAACACAGTGGGAACCCAGAACCTCTAGAAAGAGTTGAGGATTACAATCCCCAGGTAGCTACAATCAGGGTATAATGTAACCTGTTTGCCTAGGGTGCTACGTGATAATCTTGAATTAGAACAACTGAGACTTAATGGGACCATAGGGTGATAAACGTTAAACCTACTATTTCAGTGTTTACTTTATAAAAGCATTACACTGATTCCCCTCTTCCTCTCCCTGCCACAAAAAATAAATAAAATAAAATAAGCATCGCCGGGCGCGGTGGCTCACGCCTGTAATCCCAGCACTTTGGGAGGCCAAGGCGGGTGGATCACGAGGTCAAGAGATCGAGACCATCCTGGTCAACATGGTGAAACCCCGTCTCTACTAAAAATACAAAAATTAGCTGGGCATGGGTGGCACATGCCTGTAGTCCCAGCTACTCGGGAGGCTGAGGCAGGGGAATTGCTTGAACCCAGGAGGCGGAGGTTGCGGTGAGCCGAGATCGCGCCATTGTACTCCAGCCTGGGTAACAAGAGTGAAACTCCGTCTCAAAAAATAAGCATTACACTAAGGAGGTTCTCATTTAATCCTCACACCTAACCTGGGTTATTAACACTTGGTTGATGAAGAAAGACTCACTTGGCTAAGAAAGGGAGCAGGTTAGTAAGTGGTAGAATAGATACTACAGTCTTGTCTCTAAAAATACATGGTTTTTGAATTTATAAATTTTTAATTTTCAATATATTTCTTAATTTTTTATTTTTTGTAGAGTTGAAGTTTCGCCATGTTGCCCAGACTGGTCTCAAAACTCATGGGCGCAAGCTATCACCCAACCTCGTCCTCCCAAAATGTTGGGATTACCAGCATGAGCCACAGTACAGTGCCTGGCCTCAAAGTGCATACTCCTAACCACTGTAGGATTTTTACATGTAGGATTTCTGTGTGCCGCATCATCCCCCCTGAGACCTAGAGCTTAGGTGTTAAGGTAGGAAAGATCTCAAGGCTTTTCTTCTTGAAAGTCATCAGAAACGATGTGAATTTTTTATTTTTCTGGGGTTTTCCCCGTAAGCAAATCTGGATAACTAGGCTTAAAGGTCAATGACCAGCTGTATCCCTGGTTCACTGTTAGGAGGAGTACATAGGCTTGCTGTATAGGCTCTTCCTTGTGTAACGCTGGGCAACATGCTCAGCCTCTCCAAGCCAGTCTCCTTTGTTAAAGGTGATGTACTTAATTATAAAATGATACATTAAATGAGAACCCAGGCAGGTTACATACCCTACCATGACACTGTAAATATTATTTGCCTTGAGTAAAGGAGAATTGCTGGTTAGTTCCAGGTCCTGTGAGTACCCTCTTTTTCCCTGGGCTATTTTGCTACAAAAATAGACCAAGGATCTCAAGGCCCAGAGGCCATTGCCTTCTGGAATACTTTTTTGCCTCCCTGTTTAGTAAGGGTCACATTTTAAATTGCAGGTATCACGCCGGAGGGTCAGGTCGTTTAAAACTTTTGACTGCTTAAATATTACTTGCTAAGATCTTGAGCTTGTCTCATGTTGACACTCTAGTGAAGTTGGTTTATATTGTCTCTCTCCTCACTGGAGGGCGAGATTTGGAGTTGCCCTGCCCAACCCAGTGCTGTTTCTTGAAAGCGTTGGGTTGAAATCTGGTGTCCCTTCCTAGCTGTCATCATGGGGGTTAGATGAATAGGGTCCTAAGTAAAAAGATGGCATGTGTCCTAGGGTGGGGAGCCAGGTGCCAAGCCAGACTTCACTCTGAAGCTTTATTCAAAGCCTCACTCTCACTCATAGCATCTTACAGGTGGTCTCTGTAAGTTGCTGACTCATGAAAATCAGGTACTTGGTTTTAGATCCCAAACTAAATTTGATGTTGATGTTATTCTTGACTGCAGGGCTTGGAATTAAATCCACTAGGCCTGACTTGTCCCTCTCTAAAGTTACACATCATTTCAGACTCAAAGGCTTCTAGCATGCAGGATCTGCTGTCATAATAGGCACCAGTGGGAACCATTGCTGTCATTGGCTTTTCGCTTTAATCTCAACTGTAAGTTCCTTTTGTGTTTAAAACAAGTTTAAAAGACAAGGGGACTTAGGCAAGCTTAGGCAGTCTAGCCTTTAATACAGGAATTTCAAAACATAGATGAAAAACCTTAAGGAGATGTATATATATCTCATATATATATGTCTCAAATATATATATATATTTAGCAGTGCTTTGTGAGTTACAAGACAATGGCTCCTTAGTTGATTGCCGAGAACTTTTTGGTTTGAAAACTGCTTCGTTTGTGGATTTGGTGTTATGAGTTCTTATTGTCATTCTGCAGCCTTTCCTATGGTCCTGTATTTACTGAATACAGTGAATACCAAGCACTCTATTTATTAGAGGCTAGGAGTAGGGGCAGGTGATTTAAAAAAAGGAATAAGCTAATAATCTCCTCAAGGAGTTTCTGAGTTTCTGGCCTAATAGAATTATAGTAGTGTGAGGTATCTAAATCCAGGGAATGAGATTGAGGCACAGTGTCATCGCCTTGAGAATTTTAATAGGCTGCATTTGTGTTCTCTCTTTTTTTTTTTTTTTTTTTTTGCCCAACAGAATCTTTCTGTGGACTCCATGGAACTTCTTACTCTCTTAAATCATTAAGTTGCTTGACAAGATTCTTGACAACACTCTAGTGAAGTTGATTTATATTGTCTCTCTCCTCACTGGAGGGTGAGATTTGGAGTTGCCCTGCCCAACCCATTGCTGTTTCTTGAAAGCGTTGAATTGAAATCTGGGTGTAGGGCCCTATTAAAAAAAAAATCATTCAAAATCAGATTTAGGGGTGTATGGTTGGATAGGAATGTTTTACAAAGAAGAATGTAAGGCACATAACTAATTTGTCACATCCAAAGTATAAAACTGCTGTCTTTTCCCTAGAAAAAGGAAAGCTTATTTTAGGCACCCTGAACCAGTAAGATACTCTTGATCCTCCGAGTACAGATTTTTGTATCCTTTGTTTGTCAAAATATTCTTTGGCCCTACCCATGCCAGAGTGATACGGAAAGGAAGTTACCACATTTTTTTTTTGGCCAGTGGGGAGGATAACAAATCACTCCTGATAAAATTTCTTAGACAATTGATAATCATTTTAAGAAGAAATTTAATTGTGTTTGGTTCTCTGTCTCGCCCTTTTCATGTCACTTTTCTACCTCTTCCATTGCTATAGCTAAATATTTAGAAGTATGTCTTGACAGCTAGCACAAATGTTTCAGTTAAGTATTTTAAAACTGGTAACATGGCCGGGCACGGTGGCTTATGCCTGTAACCCCAGTACTTTGGGAGGCCAAAGTGGGTGGATCACCTGAGATCAGGAGTTTGAGATCATCCTGGCCAACATGGTGAAACCCCGTCTCTACTAAAAACACAAAAATTAGCCGGGTGGTGGCGTGCACCTGTAATCCCAGCCACTGGGGAGACTGAGGCAGGGAAATCGCTTGAACTCGGGAGGCGGAGATTACAGTGAGCTGTGATCACGCCATTGCAATTCCAGCCTTGGCGACAAGAGTGAAACTCGGTCTCAAAGCAAAACAAAACTGATGTTATAGTATAAAGAAACAGTTTTCTGTTACAGAGGATTAATTAGAACCAACCTGTTGGATATACCCATCCACCTTTCAGAATCCTTTCTTCTCTCTGGAAATCCACACTCCTGGCAGTGTGTGGAACACAGTAGATTCTTAAGGAATGCTTGTTGAATGTTGCACTCTGCATCTTCTTGAAATAACTGTTAATAACTGTTTAACAGTAAAATGTGTCTGAAAAACATTAGGAAATTAAGATGTAAGAGATTAATGCACCAAAGCAATCTCTTAATTGCTTAAAATGGATTATTTTAAAGAATCTTTAATTGAATATCCTGTGAAGGCTGAAATTTGTAAATTATGCTCCTTTGTTCAAGCCAGCACCTGAAAAGAACAATTAAGGCAATTCAGGCAGCATTAAAGTTTTCAGTGAAAAGCTGGCATTTTCTATAGATTAAGGTTAGATGTTAGCTGCGTATGTTCGAGGAGGTAGGACATAAAGCTTCCAACATCAGTAATGCAACATTGTCTTGAACCTGCAATAAAATTTTGTTGGGCATTTTTTTCATTGCAGTGAGAAAGGAGGCCATGTAGCATACCTCAAAGCCAGGTGACTCAGCCTAGTGCTTGTTTAAGCAGCTTTGATATTTAATTTAATTTTATCACTGATTTTATGGTTTATAAATAATTTCTTGGAAAATTTTAAAGTTTTCAAAAATTAAACAATGAATATCTTGTTATTCCACTATATAGAGATAAACTGCAGTTCAGTGTTTGGTGCATTTTCTTCTAGTCTTTTTTTCAATGTATAAATATTAAAATTATTTCATAGTTGAGATACTGCATATATGATACTGTATTTTGCTTTTTTCATTTTAACGTCGTGAGCAATTTTCCCATGACATTAAAACCTGTCTTTGAAAAATGTGGAAAACATTTGGGGCTGTCAGCATAACTGAAAATGTTTTCTTGGTGTGACCCATGTATCTTTGTAATTGGTTTGATTTAGTGTGCTTTATTTCAATAAAAATTCAGTATTACAATTTACAGATTGGGGTGGGGAGTGGTATCTACTTCAAATTACCACAGTCTTCCTAATAGAATTCCATTTTAAATGTTTTAATTCCCCTGGTACATCTTAAACACGACACTGACACTGCAAGTACTTGTATGTCCTGGCACCTCAGAACACAACTTTGTGCAAATGGAGTGCCACGCATCTGAATAGTGCAATTCATTTTCATACAAGAATACCAGTTTCTTAGGGCCTCCAGTCAGGATATTACCCACTTTGTTTAAGTTGTGATTTCAAATCCCATTTTCTTTGGGAGATAACACTGGTGGAACAGATCTGCAAAGGTGGACCAACGATGCCTTCTCACCTCCAGGGCTGGCTGCCTTGCCTTCCCTCATGGGGCTTAAGCGGTTGGGAAGCAGGTAGACAATGTAGATGATGTCCTGGGCCACTGGCTGCTGGACTGAGGCAGTGAGATGACTTGGCTGGCATTGCTCTTCCTCTGCCTGAGTGTGACCTCTAACGATGTGCCTGGAAACTGAATTACATGTAATTAATGCTGCAAACAGGATTTTCTTGTTGCTTAAGCCTGAACTTGATATGACAATAATAGTTATGTGCTACTTTTAACAATTTACCATGTAACTTGGATTCCTATAACCTGGTCTGTATATTTCTTTTAGCTCCAGTGGGAGTTTCCTTTTCAAAGTATGATGAAACCATCCTAATCTTTTCCACCCCTGGACTAATTTAAAATGGATACAGAATACAACTGTTGAGTTTATCTTGTGTTAAGCAATTGAGACTTCTCTGTCTAATCATGCTACTTGTTCTTTTTTTGTCAATTGATACTCCCGTAGCCCTTTTGAAAAAGTGTTTTTGGAGGAAATTAAGTTGTATGCCCTCAGGACGTACAACTTGGTTTTTGTTGTTTTTTGTTTTTATTTGTTTGTTTGTTCTGAAGCATGTTTAGATTTTTCTGTACTTGTATAGGCCTGATTGTTTATGTGGCTTAGCTAAGGTTTCCTAAAGCATCTTCTAGTAGCTGTCATTGGTTTGTAAAATAAAATTTGGGCTGTCAAAATGCACATTTTTTGGTTGTTAATCTTAATTATTTTTGACCCTTGTGAAGTCTTTTTGGGGAAGATTAGGTAGCAGTGAAAATATTATCGAAGTGTGCCTATGAGAGTCAGTCATAGATCATATTGCACATTACAATTATCAAGCTAAACACCCAGGTCATACACCCAGTAGAAAAAGCAGTTTTCCCAGAAGCTGCTGGAGTTCAGATTTACCAAATTGATGTTTAATACATCTTCTTTTTCATGAAGAATGGCAATCGAAACAATAAGGAACATTTGCTTGAAATGCCTAGTCCACTTCTGATAGAGTGTTTTGAGCCTTCCATATTTGTTGTTAGATATTAAACATGCCGCCATTGGAGTCCTATGTTAATAAGGGCATTGGGGTGGGGTTTGTTGAATTCTTTTTGTCTTGAAATGATAAGGGGTATCTTGATTATAATTATTGAAGTAGGCCAGTTTATTGCCGAATGTGCCTGTATTTTGCCATATGACCTTGGGACCTTTTGCATTATGAAACAAGTATGAAAGGTTATCTTTGAAAAACATGGGCACCTTGTAGTAATATGTTACAGGCTGAGACACAAGGATAAAAGAAGGCATAGCTCTCCCCTTAACTTTAGTCTTGCTGTAGAACCTCAACAAAAGCCAACAATGGGGATGATTGAGTTTTAAACTCGATGGCAGTGATAAATGGAGAGAACCACCTGGGTTTATTTCCTGATGTTGCAGAGGTGAATAAACATCAACAGCCAAGCCTTGGATTTCAGTGGATTTCAACGAGGGGGTGTGTAGGACTTTGAAGTATTATTCTTTTTCAGAATTCAGTGAATGTTGTGTGTTAGGCACTGTGTTAAGGTCATTAGACAGAAATAAAAACATATGGCTGGGCGTGGTGGCTCACACCTGTAATCCAAGCACTTTGGAGGCCAAGGCGGGTGGATCACCTGAGGTTGGGAGTTCCAGACCAGCCTGACCAACATGGTGAAACCCCGTCTTTGTTTAAAAAAAAAAAAAAAAGATATTTTCTATAGAAAGAGATGGTTGATTATACCGTGCTATAGAAAAATAGCTTAAGATGGTGTTTTGTTTTAAAGAATAAGTTTGTGCTGATTGGGGAAGAGAAAGTGAAGTTCCTTTTTGATGGTGTTGAGTTTGAGATGTCCAGTAGGCAGTTAGCAATCTGGGAAGGCCCTTGAGATCATTAGTCCAGTTTTGGGAAACACATGCATGTGGGTAAGGTGGGAGTTGAGGGTATCACCCAGGGTGACAACAGCCTTTTAGGGGCAGAAGGGAACCCCACAAAGGTGACTCGGGAGGGAGCTGGCGGGCTGGTGAATAGGAAGGAGCAGAGAGTTTCATTTCAAGGAGGAGGAAAGAGGAGCCAGCAGGAAAATGGAGAGGTAGAAGAACCAGGAAAGGAGCCTCAGAGGGGAGGTGCTGGGGAGCAGGTGGGCTCACTCCGTGAATGTTGGAAAAGACAGTTGCAGGCCTCGATATTTTAGAGAGCTTCAAATTGCATGATGTTAGTAGTGCGGATTTGGTCTAAGGGTAAACAGGGCAGGAAGAGAAGGAAGAGAAACTGTTCAGAGATGAGGCCTAAGAGGCAAGCTGGTTCTAGGACCGACTCGAAGCCACCTTTTTGCTAAAATAGTCTAGACTTGAAAGAGAATCAGAATAACTGAATAGGAATATGGATTACACTTGAGTGGGAGTCCCAGCTCTTGTTTACTGCCTGTTGACCTTGGATTAATTACTTAACCTTTAAATTCGGATTTTCACCTGCAGAGTGGAGATATTATAGATGTCATAGGAGTAACTGACATATAATACCTAATGTAGGAAGTACTCCCACGTTAATGCTTTTATTTTTTAATAGATGCTAGCCTTTGAAAGGTTTAGAGGCTAAAGAGGGACACAGTTTGATTTCCTCTGACCACCAGCGGGAAGGGAGGATGCATCTTCTTCAGGGAGAGCAGCCAGGGAATTGGTTGGATTAGTGCAGGAAGGAATGGGAGGCACCTAGAGTGCGGAGTTGAGAGCACCCCAGAAGGGAGATGTGGCCCGGAAGACATTGTCAGCACATGGGACGATGGTGGAGGCCATGTATTTGAGAACATTCGCGGCGTATATTTGGTGGAGGGAGAAAAATGTCAAGGGGAATTTAATAGATTTCATGTGATAGGCAGAGAATCTTTTTTCAACTTAAAGTTCAAATTTAAACTACATATTTACAGAGTTCATGATTGGAAAGAATGGGCCCCTGTCAAATGAAATCTCTAAGCTTACTTGAAGATATAAGTTCTAGTCTTTGAAAATTGATTATACTAAACTGTGTTATAAATTTAGTCAAGCAATAACATCCCTACGTGAGGCGAGAATAGTGGAAGGGGAAATTCCTAAGATCACTGCCAATGACGGTAGGTTTTTAAAAATGCAACACTATGGTTTATGTTTCCTGGCCTGACTCATACCTTTCACAGGTTTATCCTGAACATTTAGGGGTGGAATGTAAGTAAGTTTGGCTCTTTAACCGTGTAAGAGTTTAAGGAAAGGAATGAGTGTCCATGAGTGCTGGGTATATTCTGGATTTAGTAACTTTTTAAAAAAAATTTATTTGAGACAGAGTTTCGCTCTTGTCACCCAGGCTGGAGTGCAGTGGCATGATCTCAGCTCATTGCAACCTCCTCTTCCTGGCTTCAAGCAATTCTTCTGCCTCAGCTTCCTGAGTAATTGGGATTACAGGCACCTGCCGCCACACCTGGCTAATTTTTGTATTTTTTTTAGTAAATACGGGGTTTTACCATGTTGGCCAGGCTAGTTGCAAACTCCTAACCTCAAGTGATCTGCCTGCCTTGGCCTCCCAAAGTGCTGGGATCACAGGCGTGAGCCACTCTGCCTGGCCCTGGATTCAGTAACCCTTAATGTTGAAAACAAAGCAGCATGATTCTTTACAACCCTCTTTCCTCCCCACTTCTCTAAAGGATTAGAGAGGATCATGACTGAGGCTATCCTGAAGGATATCTACATTCCAGACTTCAGGGGATCACGTAGCCAAGTTTGTCCAGGGCAGACTGACTTTCTACCTGATGTCCCAGTAGACATTTTAACAGTGACTCTTTTTGAGTTCAGTAGTCATTATGTTTTGAATGATAAATTACATGGTCACCTTATCTAAAAGGGATGTTGGAATAAGCCCACCTAGGCCTGGAAGTGATTTCTTGCTCTCTTGAATACATCACAGACACACACTCATCAGAGAGCTCTGGAATGGTACTGTGGGTAACCAAAAATGTCTTGTTTTTTAAAGCAAACACCTCCTGTCCTTTCTGTAAATTATGTGTAGCACCTACCTAATAGATGGGAGATTTCATGAGCTATTTGTACACCTAGCACCGTGGCTGACACATAGTAACTTGTAGTAATTGGTAGTTACCAATATTGCAGATATTGGTGGTATTACCAATGAAACATATCTCAAGGCTGGATGGTGTGTTTTTCCAGAATAAAATTTAATTGCTTGCTAGTAACCCTTTATAAAAGAAAATAAGCAGACATGCTTTGACATTGTGACAACATGGAAAGAAGTGGGTTGCATTCGAAAGGGTTAAATAATTGAGCAACTCTAAAACCTTTTTTCTTCTTCCTAGGTCTTAGTGGTGCAATGGCTAGTATAAGCGTGCGTTCGAGTACCCCAGGCTCTCCTACACATGTAAGCAGTGGATCGAGTGCTAGTCGAAGGAGAAATGGACTCCATGATGTCGATTTGAACACTTTCATATCAGAAGAAATGGCACTCCACTTGGACAATGGTGGAACTAGAAAGCGTACCTCAGCCCAGTGTGGCGATGTCATTACAGACTCACCAACCCATAAACGCAACAGAATGATCTAAACCGCAGACACTTTCACACCCGCCATGCTGCTTGAAAGCCACTTGATCCTCAGCATATACTATAATTGCAAAGGAAACATGAGGCCATCTTCCCTTGTTCACTGTTTAAGACAAGTGAATTCTATAGTGGTTGCCATAAAAGGAAGTTGTAGGTATTTGCAGTAGATGCCTCTTGTAACTATGGCTTTCTTAAAACTATAATCCTAGCAGAGGACATCAGATATTGTGTAGTCGGTAGCAAGATCATCATAGGCAAACATATAGCTGTTCCAAGGCTAAAAGTGACCTTAACTGTATTCTCAAAGGGAAAGGAAATAGCAGATGTTTATTTGGTTATAGAAGCCTTTTTTTTTTTTGGGGGGGGGGTCCATTTCCTGCTGTGTTGAGTATTTTGCTTCAACAGTATTGCCAGGTTCCTAAAATTGTCTAAAAACATAATTTGGCTTCCATTTTTGTAGCTGCACTGTACCATGCACCTGGTTTCTAAATAGTAACAGTGCAACTCTAATTATTGGACTGTGCCCTGTTTTTAATTTTCAAAGCAGTTTCTAATTCTGGTGATTGTGTGATGTAAAGAGGTGCTATGATGGTCATGCAATTAATACTTAATATTGAATCAATGCACAGAGCTTTATTGGATTCACTTCGTGTGTTAGTGCTCTAAAGTAGCAATGTTATTATTAAACTGCCCCAGATTAACCCTGTAGGCCTAAAGTACTCAGTTTTAAGACAAAACACTATTTCCTATGTGGAGTACTTGACTTATGGTAAATGTAAACATGTAGACTGCATTTGAGGTGACCTAAAGTACAGAGGTTATGAACTTTGAGAATGGGCTTCCTTTTTGGTTCAGTATTAGAGGGAGAGGGAGATGGATAGTGGGGTAGGTTTTCTAGTCTATCATTTTACATTTTTCATGGAGGCCCTGCTTCGTGCAGTTTCCATTGGAGTGGGCGGAAGATGATAAAGCTCTCTTTTATCTACTAATAATGTGACTGCAACTTAAAATAGCAAAACCCAACTCTCCCTGTCCCTCCAGTCCCTCTCCTAAAAAGTTCAGTTTGGAATCTCATTCTGGAAAAGATGGAATCGCATGGAGATTCTCAAGCTGTTAGGTAGACCGAAATAAAAGTTCTCAATAGATTTCTCTTGAGTAAATATAAAACCTCTTGTAGCTACAATGTTTTAGAGCATGTTTCATCTTCATTTTTAATATCCTGAACTGAATGATAGTGTTTTTTTTAGATGAAGAACTGATGTCAGCCTGCCAGGTACTGTAATTTATTCTATCATATTATTATATTATATATCAAGTACGACAGTGAAAAATGTTTCCTTGCAAACTTGTAGTCCAGTATCAGTTACTTCCTATTTTTATCCTTAAAAGACCATTGCAAATCAGTGTAAGGGTTTTTCCAGTAATTACTCACAGCACTTTTGTTAAAGTTTGCAATTTCTTCAGCCATTTAATAATATCTTTCTGTGAAGAAACTCTGCTAAGTTAACCATAAATACTCATTCATTGACTGGGTGGGATGTGAATGAAATGTTAGAAATGTTGTATGAATTGAAGTTCTGTATTCATTGTAGATGTAGCCCTTATTTAAAAAAGTCAATTCCATACTAAAACTAGAAATGAACGTGAGATATTTCTAAATTTTTGCAAAAGTGGATCATTTTTTGTTTGACTATAATAGCAGGAAGAATTATAGCAACCTGTCATTTTACCTGAAACAGACAAGCCTATGTGTTACGAATACTTTCAAGCTTCCCTTTGGAATATACAAGACATGCATTTGGAGTTACCTTTGTTTTTCTATCGTTATAAATTTAGATTCTGGAATTGGGGTTCAGTGGTACGCTGTGTTCCTCACAAGTGGCCAGAACTCCTATTCCTAAAAGGATTTTGAGATCGAGGAACACATATTTAATTCCCCTTTCAGCCTTGATTCTCGTTCCTCTTTCCAAGTTGGATAACAATTTTTTTTGTTATTTTGTTTAAGTTGGTGCTCTGAAGCTTACTCTCAGTACCCTTTACTCTGAATTGTCATATTTTGATAAAACATGTGCCATTTTCTTTGGTAAGAGAAAGCAGGTCTTAATGTCTGCCAGAACACAATTTATATGCCTTAATGGCTTCATTAAACTTTTACAAAACCTTAGCATTTGTTACTTTTTTCCATTGCATTTACTCTCAAATGCACCTGATGCATTTGCCACCCAGTTGCAACTTTTCCCTTCTCTGTCCCATTGCTCTCTTCTGTTCTCCCACGCACAGAATAAACAAGCTCACTTGTAGAAGGGTAATGATTTCTCTTAGGAAAACTTAACTTCTGACAGCTAGGTTTTTGAAGTGTTTGCCTGGGCTAGTTTAGATGGTAAAGAAAGAATGGAAGATGGCATACCTTTGTGGTACTTTAAGAACAAGTTGACTTTTGCAGTTTCTTGAACAGTTTAGGCTGGATTTAAAGACTAACTACTGTAGTTTGGGGGAACAGAACCTCTCTTCGTCTTAAGCCAGATTCTCTGATTCTTTTAGAGGTTCATAGTTCATTAGTTCTGCTCCTGTTGCCCTTACTTGGCATGGGTGGGTTGAGGTTCATCCTTAGACTGCAGCATTCTGAGCATGGCTGAAGTATTAATAATGTTTAATATTTTATAGAGCAAACCTACTGGAAAGCATTTGGCTGAATCTAAAGACCTGCAGTCAAATTTTTTAATGTGGTTTACCCAACTGGAGTAGTGATACACACCTTAATCATAAAATGAATAAAAACAAAAAAACCATGGGGCTTGTCTGCAGTTTTGTTTTGGTCATCACATCTGAATAACTTTTTGATGCAATCAAATGAAGTTTAGGCTTTTAAAAAAATTAGCTAACTATGTTTTTTTCTAAGGGCTACTGGAACTCATTAAACTTGAATAATGGTGCGTTTGGGCCTGAAGATTGCCATCCAGCAGTGGAAACTGGGCTAACTTCCTTTATAGTGAGAGGGACGGCCAGTATCGACCCAGAGGACTAGTCAACCTCAGAGGCCAGTGCAAGATGCCAAGAGATGATTTTGAAATGGGGCCATTTCAGAAAATTATGAACAGAATGATTAAATTTTTGGCCTGGCTACTACCTCTAGTGGTGACTACGTTAGCAGATCAATCTCATTGCGTTTTACTTCACATAGTATGTTATAACCTGGCACTTCATTCATTAGATTGGTGACTGAGGTATCTAATTATGTTGAGGATGGGAATCTTCAGAGATACATTCTGGAGTTTTGGAATGAAGTGACTAGAAAGGTTCTTCCATAGGAACCCCTTGTTTAAAGTCGTAAGTGTTTATAGAACCTGCTACCCCTTCTTTTGAAAGCTGTCAGCTTTGATAGTTCAGATGACCTTACCCCATATGGCCAGCTTCTAGCTTCCTCTTGGAATATTTGAGATGTGTGATGTTTTAGTGGGGACAGTATTTGAGAGAGGAGCAGGGCTGAGCACCCAGGCTGGCTGTCAGACCATGTGTTGTACCTGTTGGATTTGATGGGGCGAGATCCAGGGTTTTATTTACTTCCTGAAGGCTTTTTGTGAAGTTCAGTAGACAGTAAGTCAGGTTTTCAATGGCCCTTCATTTTCTTTGTATTGATTTAGTACTTTAAAAAAGAATTAAAACAGCAGAAATCAAGCCATACAGCGGCTATATACAGGTCTTTTTTTTTTTTTTTAATGGAGTTTCGCTCTTGGTGCCCAAGCTGGAGTGCAATGGCACAATCTCAGCTCACTGCAACCTCCACCTCCCAGGTTCAAGTGATTCTCCTGCCTCAGCCTCCTGAGTAGCTGAGGATTACAGGTGCGTGTCACCACGCCTGCTAATTCTTTTTGTATTTTTAGTAAAGAAACGGTGTTCCACCATGTTGGCCTGGCTGGTCTCAAACTTCTGATCGCAGGTTATCTGCCCACCTCAGTCTCCCAAAGTGCTAGGATTATAGGTGTGAGCTACCATGCCCAGCCTATACAGGTCTTTTACACATTAGAATTAATATGGTGACATCTTTTTGTTGTTGTTAAGATGAGTCTCACTCTGTTGCTCAGGCTGGAGTGCAGTGGCACGATCTTGGCTCACTGCAACCTCTGCCTCCCAGGTTCAAGCAATTCTTACGCCTTAGTCTCCTGAGTAACTGGTATTACAGGCATCCACCATTAAGCCTGGCTAATTTTTGTATTTCTGTTAGATGCAGGGTTTGAAATATGGTGAAATCTTATGACAGAATAGTATCTCCTTGTACAGATGAGCCTTGATACAGGTTTCAGGTTTTTTTTTTATTAGTAGTAGTAATGCAGCAGTGATTTTTTTTTTTTTTTTTTTTTTTTTTTTTTTTTTTTTGAGACGGGGTCTCTTGCCCAGGCTGGAGTGCTGTGGTGCGATCCCGGCTCACTGCAACCTCTGCTACCCAGATTCAAGTGATTCTCCTTCCTGGAACTACACATGTGCGCCACTACGTCCAGCTTATTTATTTATTTATTTATTTATTTTATTTATTTTTTTTTTTGAGACGGAGTTTCGCTCTTGTTACCCAGGCTGGAGTGCAATGGCGCGATCTCGGCTCACCGCAACCTCCGCCTCCTGGGTTCAAGCAATTCTCCTGCCTCAGTCTCCCGAGTAGCTGGGACTACAGGCACGTGCCACCATGCCCAGCTAATTTTTGTATCTTTAGTAGAGACGGGGTTTCACCATGTTGACCAGGGTGGTCTCGATCTCTTGACCTCGTGATCCACCCGTCTCGGCCTCCCAAAGTGCTGGGATTACAGGCATGAGCCACCGCGCCCGGCCCCAGCTTATTTATTTATTTATTTATTTTATTTTTAGTAGAGACGGAGTTTCACCTTGTTGGCCAGGCTAGTCTCTAATTCCTGACCTTAAGTGATCCACCTGTCTTGGCTTCCCCAAGTGCTGGGATTACAGGCATGAGACACTGTGCCCAGTCTTTTGTTTTGTTTTTTTTTCTCCTTCTGTAGATGGAATCTTGCTCTGTCACCCAGACTGTAGTGCAGTGGCCCAATCTCAGCTCACTGCAACCTCTGCCTCCCAGGTTGAAGCAATTCTCCTGCCCCAGCTTCCTCAGTAGCTGGGACTATAGGCACGCACCACCATGCCTGGCTAATTTTTGTACTTTTTAGTAGAGATGGGGTTTCACCATGTTGCCCAGGCTAGTCTTGAACACCTTACCTACCGAGGTGATCCACCCACCTTGGCCTCCCAAAGTGCTACAATCACAGGTGTGAGCCACTGCACCCAGCCAAATATTTAAGTTCCTCTGTGACAAAATTTTGCAGATGAACTAGCTGTGTCAAAGGAATTCCTCTATAAAATACTGATGGGCTCTGCCATCAGAAAGTAAGAGTACCTGCCCCCTTGCATTTTAGCCAGTGTTGGGTTATCTATACTTCCTTTGGCAGAAGTGACCTTTCGGTTTTAATATGCTTTTTGCCCACTCATATGAAAGATGACTTTTTGCTTGATGTCATGTGGATTTGAATGCTGACTCCACTTACCAGGTATGGGAACCTAGGTAAGTTTGCCTCTCTGGGCTCAGTTTCATCATCTGTGATATAAATAGAAAAATAAATTTAAAAATGTGTACGTTAGTGACTTGTTTTCCTTGGAAGTTGGATGCATTTACATCTGCATTTATCATTCTCCCATCAGCAGAGCCCTAGAGAACTCTGGAACATGGCTGATAGTTTATCTCAACATGCCATTGAAAAATTAGCTCCCCTTTTTTTTTGAGACAGGGTTTTACTCTGTTGCCTAGGCTGAGGTGCAGTGGCGTGATCATAGCTCACTGCAGCCTTGATAGGTAACAAACACAAACTAAGTAGTTAGAAAAAGAAAAAAAGAAAAGAAAAGTCATGTTATCCTGTCCCTGAGACTGAAATTTTTCAACATAAAAAAAAAAAAATCTCTGGAGGAGGAATTAAAAATACCAATGAAGGCCGGGCATGGTGGCTCATGCCTGTAATCCCAGCACTTTGGGAGGCCAAGGCGGGCGGACCCCCTGAGGTTGGGAGTTCGACACCAGCCTGGGAGAAACCCAGTCTCTACTAAAAATACAGAATTAGCTGGGCGTGGTGGCATATGCCTGTAATCCCAGCGACTCCAGAGGCTGAGGCAGGAGAATTGAACCTAGGAGGTGAAGGCTGCCCTGAGCTGAGATTGCGCCACTGCACTCCAGCCTGGGCAACAAGAGCGAAACTCCATCCAAAAAAAAAAAAAATTCCAATGAATTGAGGAGTGACTGAAACTGGACTGGCCATGAGCTGATGATCTGAGCATTGCTGAAGCTGGGTTCGTGAGTCTAGTCACTGCTTTTGTATGTTTTCTGAAAATTTCTTCAATGAAAAAAAAGTCCTCCGCCCAGCACAGTGGTTCATAGGAGATGGGAGACCAGTGGGAAGGGTATTGCAGCTGCAGGGGCAAGTGAGGTCTAACCTGGGGTGACCGTGTGGAGAGGCCAGAAGAGAAGGATGGATTCAAATATGCTTGGCTGTATTCTACATTATTTCAGCATCTCATTTCAAATCCCCATCCATGTTCTCCTCCTTCACTTCAAGTGCTTTCCCTGTACCCGTTAGGGCTTTAGTCTAGATGCCATGGGAACTTTTTTTTTTTTTTTTTTTTTTTTTTTTGAGATAGTCTGGCTCTATCACCCAGGCTGGAGTGCAGTTTCATGATCTGGGCTCACTGCAGCTTCCACTTCCTGGGTTCAAGCGATTCTTCTGCCTCAGCCTCCCAAGTAGCTGGAATTAGAGGCATGCGCCATGACACGCAGCTATTTTTTATATTTTTAGTAGAGACAGAGTTTTACCATGTTGGCCAGGCTAGTCTCAAACTCCTGACCTCAAATGTTCCAGCCGCCTTGATCTCCCAAAGTGCAGGTATTACAGGCGTGAGCCACCACGCCCAGCCAGGCATGGGAACTTTTAAGAGTTTTCAATAGGCCGTGGCCTGATTTTAAAAGTCCCTTCTAGGATGCCAAGATGGGAGGATCCCTTGAGGCCAGGAGTTCAAGACCAGCCTGAGTAACATAGGGAGACCCTCTCTTAAAAAAAAAATTAGCCAAGTGAGGTGCATGTCTGTAGTCCCAGTTACTCAGGAGTCTGAGGAAGATGGATCCCTTGAGTCCAGGAGTTTGAGGCTGCAGTGAGATATGATCATGGCCACTGCACTCCAGCCTGGGCAACAGAGGTGAGACCCTCTCTAAACATAACTAGTTAATTAAAAGTCTTCGGCAGGCATGGTGGCTCACACCTGTAATCCCAGTACTTTGGGAGGCCAAGGTGGGCAGATCACGAGGTCAGGAGTTCAAGACAAGCCTGACCAACATGGTGAAACCCCTTCTCTACTAAAAATACAAAAATTAGCTGGGTATGGTGGCTCGTTTCTGTAATCCCAGCTACTCGGGAGACTGAGGCAGGAGAATAGCTTGAACCCAGGAGGTGGAGGTTGCATCGAGCCGAGATCACGACACTGTACTCCAGCCTGGGCAACAGAGCGACACTTCGTCTCAGGGAAAAAAAAAAAAAGTCTCGGCCCGGCACAGTGGTTCACACCTGTAGTCTCAGCACTTTGGGAGGCCAAGGAGGGTGGATCACGAGGTCACGAGTTCGAGACCAGCATGCCAACATGGTGAAACTCCATATCTACTAAAAATACAAAAAATGATGGCAGGCACCTATAATCCCAGGTACTCAAGAGGCTGAGGCAGGAGAATTGCTTGAATCTGGGAGGCAGAGGTTGCAGTGAGCAGAGAGCTCACCATTGGTCTTCAGCCTGGGCGACAAAAGCCAAACTCCATCTCAAAAATAATAATAAAATTCTCCTCTAGCCTAGCTAATGCACAGATGACAGTTCAGAGTGGGCTGCCTGTAAAAAGACCAGCTAGGAGGCACTGCAGCATTCCAAGTACTTTATAAGCATTTTTTTTTCAATTGACACAGAGACTGTTACCCCAGGCTAGAGTGCAATGGCACAATCTCTGCTCACTGCAACCTCTGTCGCCTGAGTTCAAGAAATTCTTCTGTCTCAGCCGCTCAAGTAGTTGGGACAACAGGAGTGTGTTACCATGGCCAGCTAATTTTTGTATTTTTGTAGAGATGGGGTTTCACCATGTTGACCATGCTGGTCTCGAACTCCTGACCTCAAGTGACCCACCCAACTTGGCCTCCCGAAGTGTTGGGAATAAAGGCGTGAGCCACTGTGCCTGGCAGCATTCTTATTTACTTCTCAAAGCAAGTCTGTGAATGGGGATTGTTGCCTTTATTTTGAAAAGAAATAATCTGAGACCAGGGAGTTTGAGAGAGATACCCGAGGTCACACAGCAATTCCCTGCAGGGTTGCCAGATAAAGTAAAATGTGGCATGGAACATATTTACACTAAAAAAAGTGTTTATCTGAAATTCATATTTAACTGGATGGCCTGTAGTTTTGTTTTTTGGGGTTTTTTGAGATGGAGTCTCACTGTCACCCAGGCTGTAGTGCAATGGCGTGATCTCAGCTCACTGCCTCCCATGTTCAAGCGGTTCTCCTGCCTCAGCCTCCCCAGTAGCTGGGATTACAGGCACCCACCACCATGCCTGGCTAATTTTTGTATTTTAGTAGAGATGGGGCTTCGCCATGTTGGCCAGTCTGGTCTCAAACTCCCGACCTCAAGTGATCCACCCACTTCAGCCTCCCAAAGTGCTGGGATTACTAGCATGAGCCACTGCACCCGGCCCTGACCTGTAATTTTATTAGTGAAATCTGCAACCCTAATCGCTGATCAAGCCAGGATTTGAGCCCAGAGTCTCAAACCATCAGCAGATGCTTGCTGCATGGATGTATAGGGGCAATGTGCAATATTAGAGAAGTCGAGGTCCTTTTTAGACAATCAAAAATTCTGGTGTCATGAGCTGAGTAAGATGGAGATAAGAGCACAGGCTCAGATACCAACTCCCTGGCTTCAGATTCTGCCACCATCGTCCAACTACCAGCTGTGTGATTTGAGGGCAGGTTACTTAAACCCCCCATGCTACAGTTTTCTCATCTGCAAACTGGGAATGAGAATAACAGTACTAATAATAGCACATTCCTCTAGGTCGGCTTTGAGGATTAAAGGAGCCAACTTAAACATTCATTGTCAAGCCTTGTATGGAGTAAGACCTGTGGAGATGTTGGCTGAGTGAGGTTATAGCAAACAGCATGCTAAAAGAATAACTACAGTGTTACAAACCCTCCTCATACTACCAATAACACACACAGGTAAGTGGTGGTGGTGTTGTTGAGGCAGAGTATTTTTCCTTTGCCCAGGCTGGATTGCCGTGGCAGGATCTCCACTCACTGTAACCTCCACCTCTGGCCTCTCAGATTCAAGCGATTCTCTTGCCTCCGCCTCCCAAGTAGCCGGGTCTACAGTCACCTGCCACCACTTCTAGCTAGTTTTTGTATTTTTAGTAGAGACAAGGCTTCACCATGTTGGCCAGGCTTGTCTTGAATTCCTGACCTCAAGTGATCCTCCCACCAAGCTTCCAAAAGTGCTGGGATTATAGGCGTGAGCCACCGCGCGCAGCCTAGGGAAGTTTTTCAAAGTGGGAACTATGTTTTGTTCCTTACTGTCCCTACCTTAGTGCATAGAACCCTGCTTAGAGTAGAGGATGGGGTTTCACATTGCTGGTCAGGGTGGTTTCGAACTCCTGACCTCAGGTGATCCACTCACCTTGGCCTCCCAAAGTGCTGGGATTACAGGCGTGAGCCACCACGTCTGGCTGGAATTTTTATTTTTATTTATTTATTTATTTTTAAGACAGGACCTCAATGTGTTGCCCAGGCCAGAGTGCAGTGGCACAATCATAGCTTACTGCAGCCTCAAACCCTTGGGCTCAAGCAATTCTCCTGCCTCCGCCGCAGGCACACACCAACACGCCCGGTCAGTTTTCTGAATTTTGTAGAGATAGGGTCTTGCTATGTTGCCCATGCTGGTCTCTAACTCCTGGCTTCAAGTGGTCTTCCCACCTGGAACTCCCAAAATTTTAAGATTGCAGTCATGACCCACCGTGCCCAGCCCGTGATAAATATTGATTTAATAAATAAATGGGCCTAGGGAGGAGTTTCTAATGGAACTAGAATTGACCTGTAAAAATCATCAAAAACTAAAACACAAAAGAAGAATCCCACAAAAACAAAAATCATATTAGAGGGAAATAATGTAAGGAATGACCCGAGAATGTGACAGTGAGTAAATCAAAGCATTCATTATTGAAAATACTATATTTTTAGACAAATATGTTTGATTTCTCATGAAAAGCAAAAAGGGTTTGTGGCAAGCCATAACAAATACTGTCATTAAAGCAAAATTAATATAGGTTTTAAATTCCAGAGGTTACAAAACAGCCTGGCTGAGGTCATTCATGCTTAATTATTGTGCCTAATCGTTACCTTGACTAATTAGAGCAAAGGTTTTGGAGTATATTTCTATTCTCAGACACTGAGTCACCAGTGACCCAGAATAAATCATTTTGCTCTATTTGTGTCTTGTATCATCGACATGAAAGCACCCTCAGCCAACCCCTTGGGGAAATTGCAGACTTCATTAATTAATATTTGGACAACAGTATAATTTGTATGTGCCAGAGCTATAAAAACATGGCATCAGGATGTTTTGTAAGTTGAGTTCATTTATTTAATTATTCAACTACACTTCAGGTGCTGTTAACATTTATTAAGCTCTACTCTGAGCCAGGCCCTGAGCTGGGAACTAGGAAGTACAGCTGTGAATAAAGGAGATCAGCTCCTGCCCTCATGGAGCTTCCAGTCTAGCAAAGGAGACAGATGCTAAGTAGGTAAACCAGATATAATCATTACAAATCATGAGTGGCAAGAGGAAAGCAAATAGAAATCTGTGATAGAGGCTAGGGGAAGTGGCCCATTTTCCTTTATTTTTCTTTTTTTTTTTTTTAGACAGAGTCTCATCACCCAGACTGGAGTGCAGTGGCATGAACTCCGCTCACTGCAACCTCAGTCTCCCAGGTTCAAGCCATTCCCCTGCCTCAGCCTCCAGCTGGGATTATAGGTATGCACCACCATGCTGGGCTAATTTTTGTATTTTTAGTACAGACGGGGTTTCACCATGTTGGTCAGGCTGGTATGGAACCCCTGACCTCCCAAAGTACTGGGATTATAGGCATGAGCCACTGAGCCCGGACTGGAGGGATCTTTTTTTGATGACATGGTCATAAGAGGCTTCTTAGGAGAGGATCCCAACCCTAAGACCTGGAGGATGGGAAAGAACCAGCCAGTTTGACAGAGGGGAAGCACATGTTAGGCAGAAGGAGCAGCGAGAACAAAAGCTGAGGTGAGGAAGAGGCTTTCATTTGGGGAAACTGTAGGAGTCAATGTAGCCACAGTATAGTGAATGAGGAAGGTGGAGTGAGGTCAGACCCAGATTACTCAGGAGTTTTAAGAGTTAGCCAAACGCTGTTCCTGGCCTCCTCCTTGGCATATGGCTGGACTGCATCTCCCAGCATCCCTTTCTGTTGAGGGTGGGCATGTGACTGGATTTTGGCCAAAGGGAGGCAAGGAGAGGCAAGGACAGCTGCTTTCAGACCTAGCTAGTGACTACCTCCTGGGCCAACCACTATGCTTCTGCATTTTACTCATCTTGTTGGAGAAAGCAGAGCCAGAAGCTAGCAGGAACCTAGCTAGCAAGAACCTTCCAATACCTGGATCAGGTATTGGAAGAGAGCCACCTGCCCGTCAAGAATACCAATTTTGAACTTTACATGAGCAAGAAATAAATTTCTGTTGTGTTAGACCACCGAGATTTGGGGGTTTTCTTTGTTTTGTTTGTCCTTTTGAGGGTTTCTTTGTTACAGTGGCTAGTGTTCTCCCAAGTAATACAGAGTCATTATACAAAATCCACCTTAAAAAGCTGAGCTCGGGGCTGGGCATGGTGGCTCATTCCTGTCATGCCAGCACTTTAGGAGGCCGAGGTTTGCAGATGATGAGGTCAAGACCATCCTGGCCAACGCAGTGAAACCCCGTTTCAACTAAAAATCCAAAAAAATAGCTGGGCGCAGTGGCATGTGCCTGTAATCCCAGCTACTCAGGACGCTAAGGCAGGAGAATCACTTGAACCAGGGAGTTGGAGGTTGTGGTGAGCTGAGATCATGCCACTGCACTAGAGCCTAGCAACAGAGTGAAACTCTAGCTCAAAAAAAAAAAAACAAAGAACAATAAGGGGGCTTCTTCTAACCCCTCCCACCAGCTTCTAGTTCCACCCCAGGAAAATAGTAAGGAGAGGGAATGTGGTTTCCAGATAAAATGCAGGACACGCAGTTACATTTGAATTTCAGATAAACAGCCACTTATTTTTTAGTGTAAGTATCTCCCACACAATATTTTATCTCTTAAAAAAATACTCATACTAAAAACATTAATTGTTTTTCTGAAATTCACATTTTGGTGGGAATCCTGTATTTTTATTTGCTAGATTTGACCACCCTAACTGGGTAGTGGGCATGGTGTCTGCAGATGGAGTTTGTGCCCATTGAAAGCATGAAAGGAAGCAAAACTGAGTGGGCAAGAGCAGTGCATGGACGTGAGGAGCACAGACTTCCTGGGTTTGAATCCTGCTCTAAAATCGACTCACTGCGTAATCTTGGATAAGTTATTGGCCTCAGTTTCTTCATCTTTAAAATGGGAACAGTGACAATACCTGTTTCATAGGACTGTCTCGAGAAGTCAGTTAATTGTGCCAGGTACAGTGGCTCACACCTGTAATCCCAGCACTTGGGGAGGCGGAGGCAGGTGGATCACCTGAAGTCAGGGTTCGAAACCAGCCTGGCCAACATGGTGAAATCCCACCTCTACTAAAAATAAAAAAATTAGCCAGGTCTGGTGGCACGCACCTGTAGTCTCAGCTACTTGGGAGGGCTACTTGGGAGGCTGAGCCAGGGGAATTGCTTAAACCCAGGAGGTGGAGGTTGTAGAGAGCTGAGATTGTGCCACTGCACTCCAGCCAACAGAGCGAAACTCCATCTCGACAACAACAACAAAAAAGTCAGTGAACTGATATCTGTCCAGCTCCCAAGCATCATGCAAGTGCCTGCAGGGTCTGATGATGCTACCTGTATCCTCTTGCTCACCTGAGCTCACCTGCAGCTGCAGAAGAGATCGGTTCCAGTTCACTCAGCACTTCCGGTTTTAGGAGCTTGAATCTCTCTGCTTCTCCACCTGAGGGTGCTCTCCAGCTCGACCAAACACAGGCTCACCCTGGAAATGTCAGGGGAGTTTCAGTCCCGAGGGCCACCTCAACCAGTCAGGTTAGGAGTGGTTTGGATAAATGCCCCAGGCTCCCCACCCTCCACTGGGGCAGCACAACATACACAGTTGCCCACAATAACCTGCACCTTTTGTTGGTTCTGGCCTTCTCATCCCCTTCACTCCCTCTGCCTCTGAGTGATTCCTGACATCCCCTCCCAGGGCTGGAACTAGGACTAGTCCAGCAAATCATCAAGAGGGTAAAATGGGCTGGGTGCAGTGGCCTCCCAAAGCTATGATCTCAGCGCTTTGGGAAGCCAAGGTGAGAGGACTGCTTGAGGCCAGAGTTCGAGACCAGCCTGAGCAACATAGCAAGACCTCATCTCTACAAAAAATAAGAAATACAGGCCGGATGCAGTGGATCACGCCTGTAATCCCAGCACTTTGGGAGGTGGGCAGATCACCTGAGGTCAGGAATTCAAGACCAGCGTGACCAACATGGAGAAACCCTGTCTCTACCAAAAATACAAAAGATTAGCCAGATGTGATGGCACACTACAGCCTGGGCGACAAGGAGTGAGACCTGTCTCAAAACAAAACCAAAAAATGTTTAAAATTTTAAAAATCACTTCAACTGATGAATGAATAAACATAGATTGTATATCCACACAATGGATTATTGTTCAGCTATAAGAAGGAGCAAAGCATTGACGCATACTACAACTTGAAAGAGCCTTAAAAACATTATGATCGTTGCTTATAGCCATTACTGGAAATAGTGGGGGAAAAAAAATGATCAGCCAGGTGTGGGGGCTCATGCCTGTAATTCTAGCACTTTGGGAGGCCGAGGCAGGAGGATCACTTGAGGTGGAGAGTTCAAGACCAGCCTAGCCAACATGATGAAACCCCGTTTCTACAAAAGATAAAATAAAAAAAATTAGCCGGGTGTGGTGGTGCATACCTGTAGTCCCAGCTACTCTGGAGGCTGAGGCAGGAGGATCTCTTGAGCTTGTGGTGAACCGGGAGTGCACCACCGCACTCCAGCCTGGGCAACAGGAGAGAAACCCTGTCTCAAAACACCAAAACAAAAAACATTATGCATAGTGAAAGAAGTCAGAAACACAAAGTCACATATTACATGATCCCATTTATGTGAAACATCCAGAATAGTAGGTAAACCAATACACAGAAAGCAGATTAGTGGTTGTCAGGGACTAGGGAGGGAGAGGAATGAGGAGTGACTGCTTTATCAACACAGGGTTTCCTTTTGGGTGCTGAAAATGTCTTGAAACTAGATAGAGGTGGCATGGGTGGTTGCACATCATTGTGAATATACTAAATGCCACTACATTGTTGACTTTAAAATGGTTAATGGTTAATTTTATGTGAGTTTCACCTCAATAAAAACAATTCATTTATTTACTTATTTATTTATCTTTAGAGACGGGGTCCCCCTCATTGCCCAGACTGGAGTGCTGTGGTGTCACCATAGCTCACTGCAACCTGAGACTCCTGGGCTCAGGTGATCCTCCTGTCTCAGCCTCCTGAGTAGCTGGGACTACACATGCACATCACCATGCCCAGCTAATTTTCTTTAATTTTTATAGAGGTGAGGGAGGTCTCCGTATGTTGCCTAGGCTGGCCTCAAACTTCTGGTCTCAAGGGATCCTCCCACTTCAACCTCCCAAAAGAGGCTGGGATTGCAGGCATGAGCCACTGTGCCGTTCTGTGTGTGTGTGTGTGTGTGTGTGTGTGTGTATTCTGTTCAGTCCTGTAAGCCATGTGCCCCTTAATTCCTAAACCACAAAAAGGACAATCCGTATTTATTTATTGAAGCCCTAGCCTATGTCAGACGCAGTGCCAGACACTATAGGGACATTCTTGTCCAATTCTGTTACCTCCTCTTAACTCTACACCCTACCCGTTTACTTTTTCTTCACATGCTCACCACCAGCTGGCCTTACATTATACATACAGATTTGTTCATTGTTGTTTTTCCTTGTTAGAATGTAAGCTTCGTGGGGGCAGGAATTTTATCTGTGTCATTTACTATCACCTCCTCAGCTCCTGGCACTGATTAGGTGAAGGAATCTTGCCAGGTAGGCCTTAGCACCCCTATTTGACAGATGGGGGGATGCAGGCTCAGCGATTTGCCAACATTCTGTGATTAGTAAGTAGCAGAGACTGAATTTAAACTTGGGGGCCCCTTGGGGTACAGCCCACACTGCAGGGAGCTTTCCCTTATCAGCTTCCTCTACATTGCTGGGATGAGTTCGAAAGTCTGAAAATTAAAGGCATATCAGCGATGACTCATCTCTTAGACAAAGAAGAGGCAAATTAGGGCCCAGAGCTGAGTCATCATTTCCACTTCCCACTGTGCTGACTCATTCAGACCTCTGACTCTTGCTCTCCGAGAGCCTGTTGCTGGGAGAGCGGCCAGGCGCTCAACATAGTCCCTGGCTCCCTTCTCATCTGACCTTCCAGATTGCCCTATTGGCTGGACAGTCTGACCCACACACAAACATGGATGTGGGTCCAAGCCAGGACTCTCCAGAGAGCCCTGCAGATCTTGAGGCAAGACTCCAAGGCTGTTGCAAGATCAGAGCACTGGCAGCAGAGAGGCTCTTGCTTCGCAGGGGGGCTCCTGCTAGGTTTTCTTTTCTTTTTCTTTTCTTTCTTTCTTTCTTTTTTTTTTTGTAAGACAGAGTCTCACTCTGTTGTGCAGGCTGGAATGCAGTGGTGCAGTCTCAGCTCACTACAACCTCCACCTCCCAGGTTCAAGAGACTCTCCTGCCTCAGCCTCCCAAGTAGCTGAGCTTACAGGCACCTGCCACCATGCACAGCTAATTTTTTGTGTTTTTAATAGAGACGGGGTTTCACCATGTTAGCCAGGCTGGTCTCGAACTCCAGACCTCGTAATCCACCTGCATTGGCCTCCCAAAGTGCTGGCATTACAAGTGTGAGCCACTGTGCCCAGCCAGGAGGTTTTCTTGGATGGATGGGCACCTGCAGTAAACTGCATGCATACCTGACTTATTTAAATTTTGAAAGAACTGTGTGCACACCTGATTAAATTTTGAAAGAGCACAAGCCTTGACATCAGAAAGAAGTGGGTTTGAAGCCCAGCTCTGCCCCTTATTAGCTGTGTGGTCCTAGGCACACTACTATACCACTCTGTGCCTCAGTGTCCATATCTGGAAAATGAGGTCATAATATTGTCTACTTGCTAGGGTTGGCAAGAGAAAGGCACTGGATATTTTGAGTGAGAGCCCTTTGCACAGCCTAAAGAAGGAGGAAACACACTCTAAAGTCCTAAAGGCAACTGAGGACTGAACCCATGGTAGAGACGGAATGGAGTGGAGTTGGAGGAAAACCATGTTCTGTATGCGGGGCCAGGCTGACCAGGGAGTCAAAGGCTGAAGTTGGACAAATGGCTTCACCTCCAGCAGCTTCCCTATCTCCAACTGCACAATGGTCATGCTAGACCTTGCCCTGTCTCACACAGAATGAGAATATTCTACAGAAGGAAAAATGTTACTGACATCATGGTTGGGGATTTGGGAGTGGAGGGTATTAAAAATATCACCCAAGTAATACATGAATCTATGATTATTGTGAAAGATTTTAGCAATCTGGATTTTAGCAAAACGTGAAGTTCCCTTTCACTAGCTTCCACTATCTACAGTTTGGAGCATATCCTTACAATCTCTCTCTCTCTCTCTCTCTCTCTCCATTTATGTATATATGTGCACAGGGCTAATAGCTAACACTAACTGGGTATTTTGTTACATATCAGGCACTGCTCTAAGCACTTTACATGAATTCATTTATTTAATCTTCACAAAATCCCATGAGGCAAACTCAATTATTAACTCTGTTTTACAAAGGAGAAAACTCAGGCCCAGAGAGGTAAAGTAACTTCCCCAAAGTCACACAGCTTCACAGAAAAAGAGTGGGGATTCAAACCCAGGGAGCCTGGTTCCAGAGTCTATTCATAACCATTACATTCTACTGTCTCTCAAATACTCTCTTTTCTTCAAAACTGGGGTCATACCTTGTGCATCTTTTGCATTTTGCTTTTTGCATTTAATAAATCTTGAAGAACACCTTATGTCTGCCCATACTTCTCTGCCTTTAATGGTGGCACAGTCCCATGTGGCATTCTACAGCACAAAGATGCTGTCACTGACATCCACTCCATTGCTAATGGACTGTTAGGGGACTTCCACTGTTTTATTTTCACAAATAATCCTTTGTCAATTGTCACTTGTACATACATCCGTGGGCACACATGCATTAATTTCTAAGGAGTTCTAGAAGTAAGGATTTAAATATTTGAGAAATGTTGTCCAATTGACTTTCCAAAAGGTTGCTTCGGTTGATCATGTGTGTGTGTGCAATCCCCATGCTCCAGCCAACACTGGATAACGCTGTCACTTACAGCTACTCCGATGGGGGAGGTGAGAAAGAGATAGTCATTTGATATTTCACTTGGCACTTGGCATTTCCCAAAGAAGACCTCAAGCATCTTTTTTGTTTTTTCCAGACAAGGTCTCACTATGTTGCCCAGGCTGGAGTGCAGTGACACAATCACAGCTTACTGCAGCCTCCACTCACTAAGCTCCAGGAATCCTCCTGCTTCAGCCTCCCAAGCAGTTGGGACCACAGATGAATGCTACCATGCTCACTCAGCTAGATTTAAATTTTTTAATTTTTTTGTAGAGATGGTATCTTGCTATTTTGCCCAGATTGATCTCAAACTCCTGACTTCAAGTGATCCTCCTTCATTGGCCTCCTAAAGTGCTGGAATTACAGGCCTCAGCCACCACTCCTGGCCTTCTCTAATGTTTTTGTTTTGTTTTGTTTGTTTGTTTTTTTTCTGAGATAGAGTTTCCCTCTTGTTGCCCAAGCTGGAGTGCAATGGTGCAGTCTTGGCTCACTGCAATTTCCCCCTCCCCAGTTTCAAGTGATTCTCCTGCCTCAGCCTTCCAAGTAGCTGGGATTACAGGAACCTGCCACCATGCCCGGCTAATTTTTGTATTTTTAGTAGAGACAGGATTTCACCATGTTGGCTAGGCTGGTCTCGAACTCCTGACCTCAGGTGATCCACCTGCCTCGGCCTCCCAAAGTGTTGAGATAGCAGACATGAGTCACTGCACCCAGGCCTCTAATTTTTTTTTTTTTCTTTTAAGACAGAGTTTCTGTCTTGTTGCCCAGGCTGGAGTGCAATGTCTTGATCTGGGCTCACCGCAACCTCCACCTTCTGGGTTCAAGTGATTCTTCTGCCTCAGCATCCCAAATAACTGGGATTACAGGCAGGCACGCCACCATGCCCAGATAATTTTGTGTTTTTAGTAGAGACTGGGTTTCTCCATGTTGATGAGGCTGGTCTCAAACTCCTGACCCTCAGGTGATCCACCTGTCTTGGCCTGCCAAAGTGCTGGGATTACAGGCGTGAGCCACCACACCCAGCACTGGCCCTCTAATGTTTATAGTGAGTATTTCCATGTCGTCCTCTGGGAATGGCCTGACAGAGCCTGTTAGGGTCATGGATAGTTAATGTTACTTTCTCAGTGCACCCCAATTTCACCTTGTAGTGGCTGCTTATGTTCCAGCTGCCCAAATCCTCTCCTGCTTCTTGTCATAACATCTGATTTTCCACTTTTTCACCACGCTTGTGTAGCCAAATTCACAGCCTTTGACCTAAATGAAGCCAGCTCCATCTCCCAGGCCATGGTGATGGGGTTAGGGCTCCTGACTCCATTCAGGCCAACCAGGACAGCAAGATTCTATTGCTTGACTTCTTTTGGAGCTCTCAGCCCTCCTTTGTATTGAGTTTGGTGACATGGAGAAACTGAAGCTTCCAGGGGACTCCAAAGAGGAGATGGAAAATGAAAACAGCACAGCGATGAAGCTGAGAAATGCAGGGATTTTTTTTTTTTTTTGAGACAGAATCTTGCTCTGTCACCCAGGCTGGAGTGCAGTGGCGTGATCTCAGCTCACGGCAGCCTCCGCCTCCCAGGTCCAAGCCATTCTCCTGCCTCGGCCTACCAAGTAGCTGGGATTATAGCATCCACCACCACGCCCAGCTAATTTTTGTATTTTTAGTAGAGACAGGGTTTCACCATGTTGGCCAGGCTGGTCTCGAACTCCTGACCTCAAGTGATCCTCCTGCTTTGGTCTCTCAAAGTGCTAGGATTACAGGCATGAGTCACTGTGCCTGGCCAAAATTCAGGGATTCTGATGATATTGTTCTCTGAGCCCCTGGATCCAGCCCCGTCCACAGTCTGACAACATCTGAACTTCCCCATTGTGTATGTGAATACATTTTTTTGTTTGTTTTTAAATGTGCTTTTAACTTTATCTTTTTTTTTTTTTTTTTTAAGATGGGGTTTCAGTTTCACCATGTTGGTCAGGCTGGTCTTGAACTCCTGACCTCAGGTGATCCGCCCACGTTGGCCTCCAAAGTGCTTAGATTACAGGCGTGAGCCACCACGCCCAGCCACTTTATCTTTTTAAAGACAGAGTCTCACTGTCACCCAGACTAGAGTGCAGTGGTGCCATCTCAGCTCACTGCAACCTCCGCCTCCTGGGCTCAAGCGATCCTCCCGCCTTGGCCTCCCAAAGCGGGATTAGAGGTGACAGCCCCTGTGCCTGGCCAAATGTGTTTTAAACAGCTTAGGATGAGGTTGTTTGTTTGTTTTTTGTTATTTTTTCCATCATGCAATGAGTCCTATTTGATCCACATGCCCAGAAGAAAGAAAACAGATTCACATTCAGCTAAACTTGGCTTTCAAGTCTGAAGACATGAGTTTCCATCTATGCCTGCTGAGAAGTTATTTGGAGGGAGGCAAGGTAGATGTAGAAAAGATAGCGCTCAGGCATGGTGGCTGTGCCAATAGTCCCAGCTACTTAGGAGGCTGAGGTCAAAGGCTCCCTTGGGCCTAGGAGTTCAAGACCAGCCTGGGCAACATAACGAGTCCTCATCTCTACAGTTTTTTTTTTAAATTAGCCAAGCATGGCTGGGCATGGCGACTCATGCCTGTAAATCCAGCAATTTGGGAGGCTGAGGTGGGTGGATCATTTGAGGTCAGGAGTTCCAGACCAGCCTGGCCAACATAGTGAAACCCCATCTCTACTAAAAATACAAAAATTGGCCGGCATTGGTGGTAGATGCCTGTAATCCCAACTACTCAGGAGGCTGAAGCAGGAGAATCACTTGAACCTGGGAGACGGAGGTTGCAGTGAGCCAAGACTGTACCACTGCACTCCAGCCTGGGTGAAAGAGCGAGACTCTGTCTCAAAAATAATAGTAATAAAATAACAGCCAGGTGCGGTGGTGCACCCCATCAATCCCAGCACTTTAGGAGGCCAAGGCAGGAGAATCACAAGGTCAATAGATCGAGACCATCCTGGCCAACATGGTAAAACCCTGTCTTTACTAAAAATAGAAAAATTAGCTGGGCATGGTGGCACACGCATGTAGTCCCAGCTACTCGAGAAGCTGAGGCTGGAACAATAGAGCAAGACTCCATCTCAAAAAAAAAAAATTAGCCCAAGTGTGGTGACGCCTGCCTGTAGTCCTAGTTACTTGAGGCGCTGAGGCAGGAGGATTGCTTGACCCCAGGAGTTTGAGGCTGCAGTGAGCTCTGATGGTGCCACTACACTCCAGCCTGGGTGACAGAGTGAGTCCCTATCTCAAAACACACACACGCACACACACACACACACACAAAACAAGGCCTGTCTTAGCAGATCCTTGGAGACTTTGTAATATAAGCAAACAGCATGGGTGGCAGAAATGAACAGACGTTCTCATTACTTTTGTTTGACTCAGGTTTTCTCACTTGTTGGGGGTGGGCAGGGGGGTTGCCGTAAGTGGGCTGGTAGCTCTTTTTTGTGAAATGAACTGCAGCTGTCACTGGGAAAGGCTTTTACACCTTCTGTGAACAATTTCATTTCAATTCTGATTTTTCTTTTCCAAATAAAAATGAGTGCTCTTGAGATTAGTCAGAGGTCCCAGGCAGGGGGAGAGGAGGCGGATACATGCTGATGATGCTGGTATTTCACCACACAGCAAGAGTAGGATAGTGGGGGAATTTAGTGGAAAGAGTCTCGGATGCCTACATTCAAACCCTGACTGCCACACTCATCAGCTGCACCTGTTTTTACGACTTCACACTTATTAGCTGCTCTAGTTTTTATGACTACCCCAAAACTCAGTCCTATAAAGCAACTATTTATTACGCGTACAGTTGCAGTGGGTCAGGAATTCACACACAGAACATCCACGATGACAACTTGTCTCTGCTCCTTTTTGTCCGGAACCTCAGCTGGAAAGCCAGGGACTGGATCCTGTCAAGGCTTCCTCCCTCGTCCGACCCATGTGAGAAAGAGGATGCTCCTTGTAGGTGGGGCCTCAGTGCCTCCCCACGTGGATCTCTTTGTGTGGCTGGCTTGGGCTCCCTCACAGCATGGCAGCTGGGTTTCAAGGCCAGGCATCTGGAAAGAAAAAACGGTACGGCCTGGTGCAGTGGCTCATGTCTGTAATCCCAGCACTTTGGGAGGCTGAGGCGGGCAGAACACTGGAGGTCAGGAGTTCAAGATAAGCCTGGCCAACGAGGTGAAACCCCGTCTCTACTAAAAATGGAAAAATTAGCTGGGTGTGGTGGCGAGCACCTGTAATCCCAGCTACTCGACAGACTGAGGTAGGAGAATTGCTTGAACCCAGGAGACTGAGGTTGCAGTGAGCTGACATTGTGCTACTGCACTCCAGCCTGGGTGACAGAGCGAGACCTCATCTCAAAAAACAAAAAATGAGAGAGAGAGAGAGAGACAGGTGGAAGTCAAATCACCTTTCATGAATTCGTTTTGGAAGTCATTTCTCCCATATTCTGCTCACTGTGGCCGTCACAAGGTCCCAACCCACTTCAAATGCAGAATAAACAGAGTCTGCTCCTTGATAATGAGGAACAAGGCTTCGGAAACGCATATGGGACCACAATTTTTTTTTTTTTTTTTTTTTTTTTAAGATAAGGCCTGGCTCTGTCACTCAGGCTGGAGTGCAGTGGCTCTCAGGTCACTGCAAACTCTGCCTCCTGGACTCAAGTTATCCTCCCACCTCAGCCTCCCAAGTAGCTGGGACTACAGGCAAGTGCCACCACACCTGGCATTTTTCTTTTGAGACAGAGTCTTGTTCGGTTAGGCAGGCTGGAGTACAGTGATTCGATCTCAGCTGACTGCAATCTCTGCCTCCTGAATTCAAGCAGTTCTCCTGCCTCAGCCTCCCGAGTAGCTGGGACTACAGGTGTGCACCACCACGCCCAGCTAATTTTTGTATTAATAATAGAGATGAGTTTTTACCATGTTGGCCAGGATGGTCTCAAACTCTTGACCTCGTGATCCACCTACCTCGGCCTCCCAAAGTGCTGGGATTACAGGTGTGAGCCACCACATCCAGTTTTTTGGCTTTTTTTGTTGTTGTTGTTGTTGGTGTAGAGAACAGGTTTTGCCATTTTGCTTAAGCTGGTCTCAAACTCCTGAGCTAAAGTGATCCTCCCAGCTTCGCCTCTCAAACTAATGGAATTACAGGTGTGAGCCACCATGCCCAGGCTTTTCTTTCTTTATATCCTTATTCTATAAGCTTTTTTCCCCCTTTTATTTATTTATTTTTATTTTATTTTTTTCCTCAGGGGAAAGTGCAAACGCAGTCCCCCACTACCACAAATTATGCAGCTGAGTTTCCCACATTTGGGGCAATGGCAGGGGTCAGCACATCCGGAGCGCAATGGATAAGCCTCGCCCTGGGAAAACCGCCTTCGTGATCATGGTATCTCCCCTACCAGGTAAGTATTTATTTATTATTTATTATTGAAATGGGGTCTTGCTATGTACCCAGGCTGGTCTCAAACTCCTAGGCTAAAGTGCACCTCCTGCTTCGGTCTCTCAAAGTGCTGGGATTACAGGCATAAATCACCATGCCCAGCCTTTAAGCTTTTTAATATTTTTAATAATTTGTTAATTTTTTTGTTAAAAACAAAAACGCAAGTCAGGTGTGGCTCAAGCCTGTAATCCCAGCACTTTGGGAGGCCAAGGGAGGTGGATTGTCTGAGGTCAGGAGTTTGACCAACATGGTGAAACCTCATCTCTACTAAAAACTACAAAAATTAGCCATGCATGGTGCGGGGCACCTGTAATCCCAACTACTCGAGAGGATGAGACAGGAGAATTGCTTGCACCTGGGAGGCAGAAGCTGCAATGAGCTGAGATGGCACCATGGCACTCCAGCCTGGCTGACAGAGGAAGATTCCGTCTCAAAAAAGAAAAAGAAAAGATATTAAATTGTGTTTACTTTTTGAACCAGCAACTTTGCAACCAGGAATTTAGTCGAGGGTGTACTGTACCCAGAGATTAAGCCACAAAGGTTTCTTCTTTCCTTCTTTCGTCCCTTCCTTCATCCCTTCCTTCCTCCCTTCGTCCTTCTGCAGGTTCTGTGCCCCAAACCCTGCCATGGAGTGAGGATTCCTCTCTCCACCGCACCCGGCCCCCCTGTGGATTTTGAAGTGATGGTCCCCCTAACACAGCTTTGGACCCCAGGCGTGGTGTCCGAATGGGGAAGCCTTGAGGGTGCACGGGTGAGGCAGCGGATCGGAGGATGCGCTCCGGCTCTGCCCATCCCGGCCATTGCCACAAGGGGGCAGCACTGGGCTGCTATGAGTCTACCTCAATTTCTCCCTCCGCTGGTACTATGCCCCAGACCCTGCCATGGGGTGAGGAGTCCTCTCTCCACGGCGCCCAATCCCCCTTTGGATTTTGAAGTGATGGTCCCCCTAAGACAGGTTGGGATCCCAGGCGTGGTGTCTGAACTGGGGAAGCCTTAAGAGTGAATGGGTGAGGAAGTAGATAGGGGGATGTGCTCCGGCTCTGCCCAGCCCGGCCATCACCACAAGAGGGCAGCACTGGGCTGCAGTGAGTCTGCCTCAGTTTCTCCCTGTGCGGTTCTTTTCTTCTTTTTTCTTTTCTTTCTTTCCTTTTTTTTTTTTTTTAATTGCATTTTCGGTTTTGGGGTACATGTGAAGAACATGCAAGATTGTTGCATAGGTACACACATGGCAGTGTGATTTGCTGCCTTCCTCCCATCACCTGTATCTGGCATTTCTCCCCATGCTATCTCTCCCCAACTCCCCACCCCCCCGCTGTCCCTCCCCTATTTCCCCCCGACAGACCCCAGTGTGTGATGCTCCCCTCCCTG
>PVKV010016924.1:30394-49327 GCA_004027835.1 Alouatta palliata | reverse complement strand
CAAGCAATTCTCCTGCCTCAGCCTCCCAAGTAGCTGGGACTACAGGCACGTGCCACCATGCCCAGCTAATTTTTGTATTTTTAGTAGAGACGGGGTTTCACCATGTTGACCAGGATGGTCTCGATCTCTTGACCTCGTGATCCACCCGCCTCAGCCTCCCAAAGTGCTGGGATTACAGGCATGAGCCACCGCGCCCGGCGGCCCTTAGTTTTTAACTATTACAAACAATTCAGCAGGTAGCCTTCTTCTTCATTCCTTCTTCATTCCTTTGAACCACTGTGAGAGCACATGTGGAAGGCAAATCCTAGCAGTGAAAATTGCTGGATCAAAGAGTTTGTGCCTTTTACATTTTTCTGTAAAATAATATTATTTTATTTATTTATTTGTTCAGAGATGGAGTCTCATTCTGTTGCCCAGGCTGGAGTGCAGTGGCACAGTCATGGCTCACAACAACCTTTGCCTCCTGGGTTCAAGTGATTCTCCTGCCTCAGCCTCTTGAGTAGCTGGGATGTGCCACCATGCCGTGCTCATTTTTTTTTTTAATTTTTAGTAGAAATGAGTTTCGCCATGTTGACCAGGCTGGTCTCAAACTCCTGACCTCAAGTGATCCATCCACCTTGGCCTCCTAAAGTGCTGTGATTACAAGCATGAGCCACCAGATAATATTTTTATTTACTTTCTAATTGAGGTGTAATATACGAGAACTTCAAGCAATGTTGTTGTTTTATTATAATACTCATAAGAAAAAGATGAATTCCCTGCTAGGGCTGCTGTCTGTGTGGAGTTTGCACGTTCCCCTCTGCGTCTGTGTGGTTTTCTCCGGGTACTCCGGCTTCCTCCCACTTCCCAAAGCTGCACCCGTTAGGCTCATTGATGTGCCTCGGTGGTCCCAGTCTGAATGACAGTGGGGGTATGTGTGAGTGCGTCCTGTGATGGGATGGTGTCCTGGCCAGGGTGGGTTCCCGCCTTGCACCCTGAGCTGCCGGGATGGGCTATAGCAACCGGAGATCCTGAACTGGAATAACCAGGTAAATAGTGATCTTATTTGATTTTATTAATCTTCCTTAAATGTATGTATAGCTCACATTTATTTAAACACTTCATAATTGAAGTGTTTGGGTCTTTATTTAGAAGCTGTTTCTGCGACCAGAAATATGCCAAAGGAATTTAACTCTCGTTTATACCCATTAGCCTATGGTAAAATTGGTCTCGTTTTTTCAAAGTCTCAGTTTTTTCACTTTTTCACTTAAAGTCTCAGTTTTCAAGAACCTACCAGGGAAGTTGTAAAGACTTATTGCATTCCATTGTATGAATATGACAATTTGTTCATTCACCTTTAACATTTTGAACTCTAGCCAAATTCCTCTTCACGAGAGAGGAACTCCGGGCAGAGGAACCAACCCAGGTAGCTCTGTATGTGTCCTCACTCAGAGCCCAGGTCCTCCCACAGCTCTTTGGACTTTGGACGGATCAGGTCATTGCCCTCCTCACACAGTTCTAGTAGATTCCTGCCTGACTCCTTTCCTCCTCCTGAGGGTACTCAGCCCTCTTCCTCCAGAACACTTTGGCTGACTCCTTTACCACTGTGCCCATTAAGACTGGGGGCAGGACCTTCTGGGGATCCCCACAGCATTCCCTATTTCTTGTGTCTCTGCACACATCACTTGGAACTCTAATCCCTTCTTTAATTCCCATCTTTCCAGCTGGACTCTATTTATTTCCTATTGCTGCTGTAAGAAGTTACCACAGACTTAGTGGCTTAGAACCGCATACATTTACTGTTCTATAGTTCTAGAGGCCAGAAATCTGAAATGCTGCTCACTGAGCTAAAATCACGGTGTCAGTAGGGCTGTGTTCCTCCTGGAGACTCTAAGGGTGAAACTGTTTCTTGCCTTTTCCGGCCTCTAGAGACTGCCCATGTTCCTCAGTTCCCCAGCCATCTTCAAAGCTGTCAGTGGCTGACCAAGTCTTTCTCATTCACATCACTTTGACACTGAGCTTCCTCTTTTATGGACCCTGTGATTCCTCTGGGCCCACCTGTATAATCCAGGATAATCTCCTGATTATTTTTTCTTTTTTTTTCCTTGTTTTTTTTTTTTTTTTTTTGAGATAGGGTCTCACTCTATTGCTCAGGCTGGAGTGCTGTGGCACAATTACAGCTCACTGCAGCCTTTTCCTCCGGAACTCAAGCTAACCTCCCATCTCAGCCTCTCAAATAATTGGGACTACAGGCACGTGCTACCGTGCCTGGTTAATTTTTTTTGAAAAATTTTGTGGAAATGAGGTCTCACTATGTTGCCCAGCTGGTCTTGAACATCTGACCTCAAGGGATCCTCCCACCTCAGCCTCCCAAAATGCTGTCATTACAGGTGTGAACCACTGTGCTCAACCAATAAGAACATGTACATCTCTGGGAGCTTACCACAGACTCCAAACTCTGTGAGGGCAGAAATTATATCTCACGTTTTCTTTTTTTTTCTTTCTTTTTTTTTTTTGAGACAGAGTCTCACTTTGTCACCCAGGCTGGAGTGCAGTGGTGGGATCTTGGCTCACTGCAACCTCCACTTCCAGGTTCAAGCAATTCTCCTGCCTCAGCCTCCCAAGTAGCTGGGATTACATGTGCAATACAAAAACACTAACTTTTGTATTTTTAGTAGAGACAGGGTTTCACCATGTTGACCAGGCTGGTCTCAAACTCCTGACCTCAAGTGATCTGCCCACCTTGGCCTCCCAAAGTGCTGGCATTATAGGCATGAGCCACCACACCCAGCCTATATCTCACTTCTACTATACCTGCTTTCAGGTCAGTTAAAGAATCCCATCCTAGGTCTCTGCCAGACAGCACACTGCTGTCTATTCATCAAAGCAGGCAAGGAAATCTCATTGTGGCTGTGAAAAGGGTGTTTTCCCCAACCAGTCCTCTTTCTCACCAGCTGCAGACTCTTTCTAACAGTGTCACTTTTAGCTTGAGGATGTTGAAGACAGGGACAGTTACAGGTGTCCGTCAGGGCAAGAACCATGTCATTCATCTGTGTGTTCTCTATCACAGGGCTTGGTACACTTTCAGAACTCAATGCATGGATGTTGAGTGGGTCAGGGTGGAACTGGAGTCCAACTGGGGCAAAAAGCTGATAGCAAAATGACTAGTAGGTCATTGGGTCAGGGTGAGAGATCCAGAGCCCAGTTGGGGTGGCTCCCGTGTGACCGCAAACTTCTGAAGCACACAGTGCTGTCAGTCAGACCATCAGAGAGCCAGATGACCTTGGAGTTGGTGAATCAGGCCAGGCAGGAAGTTAGCAGCAGGCAGATAAGGCAGTGCCCACATGGGCACCAAGAGCAGGGTTGGGGCTAAGTGGTTCCAAGAACCTGGTGTGGGTGGAAGTTGAAATGGAAGGGGCACATCAGAAAACTGCAGGAGAGGAGGAGCAACTCAACCAGAGGCAGCTTCCTGCACCGTGACCCAGTGTTGATATCGTCCTCAGCTCAGCCTAGTCAGTGGCTCCTGGGCTGCAGCATGGGAGCATGAGCAGTGGCTGTGAGGGTCTCTGGTAGGCAGACTCTGAAACCAGAGGTGAGCTGGAAATAGTTACTTCAACAAGCAACAGTCACAGTGGGTATGAAACTGAATAAAACAATGGCCACCCTTGGGAAGCTCATGGTCTAGGGCAACAGTCAGGCACCAAAAGACAGACTCATGTATGGTAGGTAGAGTAGAACAAAAGGCTACCAGACTGAAAGCTTTTTTTAAAAAAGTCTCCCTTATCCTTTCCAATAATACTATGTGGTAGATATTATTTCTTCCTCTTAGATGAGAAATGTGAGGCTCGGAGAGGATAAATAACTCACCCAAGGTCACACAGCTGTTAAGTGGTAGATCCAGGTTACAAACTCAGGTTTCTTTTGCTCAGAAGTCCACATATCTCAGCTCTGAAGCTGAAGCTGTTTTTCTCTATCACTGGGCACATAGTAAACATTCAGCAAATGACTCCTTTGAAGTAGAGTCAGTTCTCATGCTCCTATACTCTCCATGCAGTTCTGTTATACCTCTATTCTAGTCCCAAGCCCTTGGTAGAATAAATATATTTCACTCATTCCAAACAGGCCTTAAAATAGGATCATTTTGTATTTCTGAGCTTGCTAAACCAGCAAATCATGCACTCCTGAGAGACAGGGACTATATACCCTACCAACTTTTTAGCCTAACATACATAAGTGTGAATACCTGTGAGTGTGAGTGTGGTTAACCTGGCAGCATTGTGCTTGATGGACTGGAGAGGGAGCAGAGAAAATCTCGGCTGGACCCGTCACAGCTGTTTTATTCTTCCCAGTATTAGCATAGTGCCCGGCACATTAGAAGTGCTCACACACATTGGCTGAATGAATGAGTAAATGAAGAATCCTGCATTCATTCACCCTGGTTCTAGTTTTAACAATAGAATCCTATTCACTTGGGGTAGTTCTAGAGCCAGTAGAGATATTGTATTGCATTCTGGAAACCCTCCAAGTCCAAGGAATGTCACTATGTCTACAGAATACTCTTGTCTCCAGAGAAACTACATATCAGTTCCAAGTAGTTGTACCACAGTCATAAACACAACCACAAAGGAGGAATGGAAACAAACCACCAAAACACTGCGAATGCAAGGCCCAGCTCCTCTCAACCGCCGAAGAGCAGTTTCTAAACAAACACAAAGGGGATTGCACCTGCTCTGGGTCCTGCCAAAAGAATAGAAAGCAAACCCAAGAAAGTCAGACTGGCACTAAGTGAGAACCCAACAGGGCCAAACAGGAAGCTCGCTGGGGGAGGAGAGATGCCAGGATTAGTGGTGGTAGGAGGTTGACCTAATTCCACTGTGTTCAAGGGATATTACTGCCTGGTCCAATGAGTCATACAGCTCAGGCATGTCATACCATTTTAACCACAGATAATAAGAACAACCACCGGCTTTTATTGAGTGATTGCTAAGTACTGGCCCTATGCTAAGCACTCTTTACACATTAGCTCACTTAAACCTCACAGCAGCCCTGTGGAATTGTTAAGACTGGGCAGGGAGGTAATTGAGTTGCTGGAGTCATCCAGGTAGGCAAAAGAAACATGAAGGCAAGCACACCACCAAGGCTGAGGACAGGAAATGTGGATTTTGACAGACAAGTGACTGCCCCACCTCTAATTCATTAAACTGATGATTCCCAAACACACATCTGAGTAAACTGGGAAAGTTTTCAAAAGACAGCTTTCTGAGTCCCCCTCAGACTCACTGAATCAGAATTTCTAAGGACAAGGCCCAGAAATCCTTATTTTTATCTATATTTAAAAATCTCGATTTAAAAAAACCACCCTGAATTCACACTTGTGAATATCCCACATACACGTGGGCCTTTAAAGAAAGTGCAGATGCTAAAATAACCCAGGACCCTACGTTGGCTTGTTCCCAAACTGCTTTCATTTAATCCCAGCTCTACTGGGTCTCAAATCCATGGCTCTAAAACCCCAGACATTCTTTGGGCCTGTGGACTAGGCATTTCTCAGACATTGCATCTGAGTTAGTTTCCAAATCCTTAACTTGACTCCTGGGCGTTTTGTGCCACTATAGGTGGTTATATCCTCCCACCCCAGACATTTGCATCCAAACAAGCAGTGCCAGGGCCCTGTTAGTGAGGATGGGTAGGGGACACTTGGATCTAGGGTACCGACAATGAGATCATTATACAGAAGGATGAGTGTCCTGCAAGACCTGGCCCAATTAAAAGCCTCATGACAACTGCCTGTTATTGGAGGAATGAATGTCTTAGCATCCCGAGCACACAGAAAAAAGGATGCAAGTGACGTGGCGAACAAGGGATCTGAGCTTGAAGGTGGACCTAGAACCTTCTCGGCAGGCTCCCAGGTTCAGAATTCTGTTCATGAATCTTCCTTCTGCATTAAGAACCATCTCCACCAACCCCCATCTCTGGTCTTTACCACAGGAAAACACCTCTGCTCGATCCTGGCAACCATCCACCACCCACAGACAAAAATAGACCAGCTGGCCTCTGCAAGCACGTTGCTTTCACTGATGAGAAACAAACACCCATTTGGTTTACTTTCTCTTCAAAAGTCCAGGAAGCCTCTTGACAGAAGATATTGGAAGGTTTAGTGAAGGCCAAGGGCTTAAGTTTTGAAACCTAAACCATTTGACAGGCCCCGTGAAGGTGAAACTTATGATCACATTGAAGCTCTTGCATTTTGAGTCTCATTCACTAAATGTGGTAAGGCATTCATCGGGGTCTCTTAGACGCAGAAAAAATTGTAACAGCAATAAGGCATGTTTGTGCTTCACATAAGAAAGAACTTTTTTTTTTCTTTGAGACAGAGCCTCCCTCTTTTGCCTAGGCTGGAGTGCAGTGGCACGATCTCAGCTCGCTGCAGTTTCCTCCTTCCTGGTTCAAGCAATTCTCCTGCCTTAACCTCCCGAGTAGCTGGGACCACTGGTGCGTGCCACCACGCCTGGCTAATTTTTCATATTTTTAGTAGAGATTGGCCTTGCAATATAATTTGTATATAATAAAATTTGCCAATTTTAAGAGTATAATTTGATGAGTTTTGACAGATGTATGGAGTCCTGTAGCCACCACGCGCACAGTAGTCATATAGAACATTTCCATCACCCTACTCTGGATCCTGTGCTGAGAAAGAGTAAAAGATGGAAGCAGAGAGATGAGTTGAAAGGTTCCTGTGGTAATCCCAGCACTTTGGAAAGCCAAGGTGGAAGGATCGCTTGAGCCCAGGAGTTTGAGGCCAGCCCGGACAATATAGTGAGACTCTGTCTCTACAAGAAATAAAAAAATAAAAAATTAGCTGGACATGGTGGTGTGTGCCTATAGTCCCAGCTACTTAGGGGGAATGAGGTGGGAGGATTGCTTGAGCCTGGGAGGTCAAGGCTGCAATGAGACATGGTCGTGCCACTGCACTCCAGCCTGGGCGACAGAGCAAGACCCTGTCTCAAAAAAAAATTATATTGCAATAAAGATTAAAAATGTAAATCAGATTATATCATTTATTGGATCAAAACCATCAAAAATGATTTCCCATTTCATTCAGAGTGTAATTCAAAAGTTCTTACAATGGTCCTCAAGGTCCTGTTTAATCTATTACCCCCATTAGCTGTCTGACCTCACCTCCCAGTTCGTTCCTTTTCACTCACTCAGCTTTGCCACCCTGGCCTACTCATTGTTCTTCTGTCATCCCATGAAGGCACCCACCTCAGGATCTTGTACGTGTTTACCTGTCTAGAACACTCTTATTCTAGTCATTATCTGCATCCTTGATTCTTCTTCGTACAGTATTTTTTAAATTGTCACATTCATAGTGAGGCTTTCCTAGACCATCCTATTTATCTAGCCTGCCTTTTAATTGTAGTGTTAAGACAATTTATATTTAATGTAATTATTGATGCAGTTGATGTCTGCTATCTTGCTATTTATTTTCAATTTAACCTATCTGTTCTCTTTTCTTTTTGCCTCTTTTCCTGCTTTCTTTTGTATAAAGCAAGAAGAAATTTTCCAGGGTTTCTTTTTATCTCCTCTATTGACTCTTGAGCTAGTTCACATGGTTTTTGTTTGTTTGTTTTAGTGGCTGCTTTGGAAGTTATAACATGCATCCATCACTTATCACAGGTATATCTTGAAGTAAGATTATACTACTTTATATATAAGATAAGCAACATAAAACTTTAGTTGCTAAATTGTATGGTAAAAGTATGTTTAATGTTTAAGAAACCTCCAAAGTGGCCGGGTATGGTGGCTCACACCTGTAATCCAAGCACTTTGGGAGGCTGAGGTGGGCAGATCACAAAGTCAGGAGTTCAAGACCAGCCTGACGAACACGGTGAAACCCCATCTCTACTAAAAATACAAAAATTAGCTGGGCATGGTGACGCATGCCTGTAAACCCAGCTACTCAGGTGGCTGAGGCAGGAGAATAGCTTGAACCCAGGAAGCGGAGGTTGCAGTGAGCCAAGATCATGCCATTGCACTCCAGCCTGGGCAACAGAGCGAGACTTCATCTGAAAAAAAAAAAAAAAGAAACATAAAACAGCATACTTGTATCTATTCCCTTCTGGTCTTTTCTATTGCTATGATACCTTTTATTATTTCTACATATGTTATAAACTTCACAAATCATTGTTAACTTTTGGTTAAAATTCAATTGTATAGACTCACAGATTCCTATTTTATTCAGTGATACAATCTATTACAGTTATTATTATTGTTTTAGTCTTCAGAGCATCCCAGATTTGGCCAATGGGGATCCCTTTAAGTTCTCTCCTGCGTCCTTTTGGTGTGTCCCCCATCATTCTTTGAGCGCTTTGTTACTTCTGGTAGCAGGTTCCAGGTTCAAGGTTCATTTTATACTCCTCTGCTCTTCCCCTGAAATCAGCCATTTCTCCAAGGAGACTTGATTCTTTTTGTGGAAAGTGATATTCACAAAGCAGGATATAGGTACTAGCGTGTTTATTGCTACTAGAGTATCATTCCTTACTTCTAGCCCCCTGTCCTCTCAGTGAACAGAGCTAGGAAATGTACATATGTATGTACTCACATATATTTACACATGTACACCTGTATCTATTTCTGTAACTATCTGTTAAAAACCACAAGCTCTCACCAATGCCTCCAATTCCAATCCAACCTCACAGGGTTTATTTTAGCCTTACCTTTCCATTTTTGTCTTTTTTAACTTTAACTTTTATTTCTTTTGGTGCTCCTCAGCAGGACCCTTCCATATTTGTAACTCTCTTCATTCACAGTGAGAGAATCAGTTTTCATTATCATCCGTACATTTACGTATTTGCTTAGTCTTCCTGTATGTGACCTATAACCAATATCCTGGCCGCTCTGGAGCCAGTCTTTGGTTTTGCTGCCCCACTGTGACATCAGGACTAAATTCCTCCCTCACTAATTGCTGCTGGCCATGCTAGAGCCAAAGCCTAAATCCTGAGGAAGGGCCCAGTAGCCTTGGTGAAGAAGCAGGAGGAATGTCAGGATTGATTCACAGCTGATAATCTGTAAAGCAGATGTGACAGGAAGATGAGGGAGCTTGCATAGTGAGAATGCCAGAAAAGATGCCATGAGTTTCAGGCAGGTTGCACAAGAAAAAAGTGCCAGGAGATGCACTGAATTGGTAGAAAATGGAGGGCTGGAAATGCTGGAGATCTTGATAAAATCGAAGAATAGCTATGATTAGGATTAAGCTATCTGGAGGACACAGCCACTTCCAAACAGCTGGCCAAATGTCTGATTATATCTTCACATGAACTGGGCTACAGAGAGACCCGATTCTACTGGAACTTCTATTATCAAGTGGGTCACATCCGGGAGAATTGCCATTAAGCAGACATTTTTCCAAACAGGGATTACAGGTGCTTCCCCTCCAGTAAATTAAACCCTTAATAGCAGAAGTAAAGGAAGCACATGTACACTCACACATAGACTGAATATAATTCTGGCCCCCAATCAAAAACCATCAGGAAGTCAGACTTCAAGGCAAGCCCTCTGTCCTGAAATGACTCTTTTATGATCAGATAGCACAGGTATCAAAGAGAAAAGACAGAGATGGAGATTTTGCAAGTTCCTGAACCCAGAAGCCATGGGGTTCTGGGAGACCAACTGAAAATTGGATGAATTAATATCCGAACAGTTGAATTAACAAACCTGAGCTAGCCTTGCAGACTGAGTAGGATTTCTGTATGTGAGAGGGAGAAGGAGTGGAATTCAGTTGGGAAGCAACTCAATTAAGGATCTAGAGCAAACCACAAGCACACGGGAATGGTGTGACAGAACTGTGGCTGCATCTGCTGCATGGGGGTGACCTAAGTCAGGGCCAAAGCAGAGGTATGTCTCCGGGGCCCCAGGCTCTCAGTGCTGTTTGCAGTGCGACTGCGTGTCAGTTTCCTCCTTCAGAGGGGTCTGTGGCTATTCAGATTCCACCTTCTCAGCGGATAGCCTTGCTGGCTTCAGTGATTAACATCAAGACTATCAGTCATGAACTTCCTCAGCCTCCTGTTTCTGCACCTACAAATCACTGTATTTATACCTACTCACAATTTCTTTCTTCCCCAATTACAGGAAGAGATATCCTGTTAAAGACTAATTCCAGCCAGGTGCGGTGGCTCACGCTTGTAATCCTAACACTTTGGGAAGCCAAGGTGGGTGGGTCACCTGAGGTCAGGAGTTTGAGACCAGCCTGGCCAACATGGTGAAACCCCGTCTCTACTAAAAATACAAAAATTAGCCAGGCATGGTAGTGGGTGCCTGTAATCCTAGCTACTCTGGAGGCTGAGGCAGGAGAATGGCTTGAACCAGGGAGGTGGAAGTTGCAGTTAGCTGAGATCACGCCACTGCTCTCTAGACTGGATGACAGAATGAGACTTTGTCTCAAAAAAAAAAAAAAAAAGATGAATTCCCCCTACCACATTCATGCTGTCTTCCTTTTTCCTCCCAAAAACATCATGACATCAGTTGTCACCCTCAACTCCTTTCAGGCTCTTTCCCAAAAATTATAATAGGAAGTCTGATCATGAGCACATGAAACATTAATCCTATACCCTGAAGCTATTGCCTAATTCTATGGTTTAAATGGGTCCCCTCCAAAAATCAGATGTGGTCAATGTGATAGAATTAAGAGGCAGGGCCTTTAAGAGGTTATTATGCCATGAGGGCTCCTCCTCAAGAATGGGATTAGGTATCCTAATAAAAGGATTTGGGGAGGAAATTGGTTCTCTCTTGCCTTTCTGCTTTCCATGTGAGAATGCAGCAGGAAGGCCCTCATCAGGAGCCAGCACTGCCAGGAACTCTCGACCAGCAAGAGGATTCCAACCTGAGTGGGGGGTGCGCGAGAAAAGATAGGAGACAGAATAGCGGGGTCAGGAGGGTTGGGGAGTCAGTGCTCCAACCAACAACTTTATTTTTCAGCAGTTCAGCATATATACATTTTCTAGTTATCAGTATTACAATGAATAGATAAATCATGCATTCTTCAAACATTCCTTTACATCAGTGTAACAATAGGCAATTACATTATATGCTTTTAGCAGGAAATGTACCATAGTAAATACCATCTGTGCTCACAAAAGGTTAATGATTATATAGGGTGCTCACTAACATAATTATACTTCTACATTGTGTCTTGTGCAATCAATCTGTCTTAAGTTATCTTTTAATTTAGTTCTCCTTTCATCTAGGATATCTGGTCTCTAGTTACTCATTCCCTGAGACTCTGTGTCTCAGGCTCAACCCCCCTGCCCCGTACTGTGAAACTCGCTTTGCAAGATTTCACACGGGAGGGCTCCCAACACAGCACCTGGATTTTGGACTTCCCAGTCTCTAGAACTGTGGGAAATAAATTTTCTTTCTTTGTAAACTACCCAGTCTGTGGTATCTCGTTATAGCAGCAAAACAGACAAAAATCCCTTTCTTTCTCTTTCCTTTAACAGAAAAGCTTATTTTTTGTTAAATACTGTTTTATATTTTTCTCTAATTATAAAAGTAGTACATGCTCATTACAGAATATTTAGAAAACAAAACTGTACAGAAAAAGAAAATTTTGTAACCCTGCTATTCATTTTGTAATCTCTCCACCTAAGGATATTTTGTTTCTATGTGTATATATCTATGTTCAGCATTTAATAGCTAACATTTTACTGAGCCTTTCTGTGTGCCAGGCTAACCACCACCCAGTGAGGGACTTTACCATGTCTGCATATCCACTCAGTGGACTAGTCTGGATTTGATCCCAGGGAGTATGGCCCCAGAGGGTGAGATCTTAACCCTGCTCCCTATGCCTCCAATTTATACCAGAATTGGAATCATATAAGTAATGTTTTATATCCTGCTTTTCAATTAGTGTTATATTGTGAATATTTTCTTTTTTTTTTTTTTGAGAAGGAATTTCACTCTTGTTGCCCAGGCTGGAGTGCAGTGGCACAATATCAGCTCACTGCAACCTCTGCCTCCCGAGTTCAAGCGATGCTTCTGCCTCAGCCTCCTGAGCTGGGACTACAGGCATGTGCCACCATGCCTGTCTAATTTTGTATTTTTATTAGAGATGGGGTTTCTCCATGTTGGTTAGGCTGGTCTTGAACTCCCAACTTCAGGTGATCCGCCTGCCTTGGCCTCCCAAAGTGCTAGGATTAAACGTGTGAGCCACTGCACCTGGCTTGTAAATGTAATTTCTGAGGTATTATCATACTTTTCAATAGGATCGCTTGTCCTCTTCCATTCAGTTGTCAAACCATTGATTTTTGCCCTCACTCCTCACCACTCAACAACAGACACAGATTCCAGAAGGGTCAGAAGGTGACCTCTTCGAGGCTAACTCCATTGGATACATTATAACCCTTATCTTTCTCAACTCCTCAAGAACATTTGACACCATTGTACTCTCCTTCCTTCTGTCATTTAGTCAATATTTATTGAGCACCATCAGAAACTTCCTCTTCTGTCCATTGCTAGGACATGCTTTTCTTTGCTTTCCCTTTCTTTCGTTGGCCATGTTTTCTTAGCCTCCAAGTTCCTGATCCTCAGCCTACACTTCAAATGTGGGATCCCCTGAGAGCCCCATGTTGGGGTTTCCACCAGCGTTTTTCAGCCCTGGCTGTGCCGAGGAATCACTGGAAATAACTGCCTGAAGTATTCAGAGTGGGGACTGGGCTTCATGTCCTCCACTCAGTAGTTGCCTTTCCCCCTGTGGTTCCCTGTGTCAGAGAATAGCATTCATCTCTACCCACTTAAGCTAGAAAGTTGGCCTTCTTCCCCTCTCCCCGTCAATCACTGTGTCCTGTTGATTCTACTGCCTTATTATTTTTAAATGTTTCTACATCTATCTCCATCGTCATTACCTGCATTCAGCCCATCATCAGTGGGAATTACTAAATGCCCCTGTAATTGACCCTGCCTCCAATCTTGCCTCACTCCAATCCTTAGGTGGTGGTTGTTCCACACTGAAAATAGCTTTATTGTTTTTTTTCTGATAATATAAATACTACAAGGTCAATATAAAAACTAAAAGAATCATAAAAATAAGAGGGAGAAAGAAATGATTACCTGAAACCCCACCATCCTGAGATACCCTCATTCTTCCATTAACTTTTTGATGATTATCCTTTCATGTACCTCTTTCTCATGATGAGTCACATGAGGAAAGGGTCTAAACTTTGATCTTCATTGGGATTCAGATGTCAGAGAGTGGCCTTGAAAGAGGAACAATTTTAATTAGGGACAAAGAAGGCCTAGAAAGAGGCTATATATAATTGTAAACAAATGGCATAATTTAATTGCTATGGTTTGGATGTGTCCCCCAGATTTCATGTGTTGGAAACTATCCCCAATGTGGCAGTATTGAGAGGTCTGGCCCTTAAGAGAATGAATGGATCATGAGGGCAGAGCCATTATTCATGGATGAATGGATTAATGGCCTAATGGATTAATGGGTTATCATGGAAGGGGAACTTGTGGCTTTATAAGAAGGGGAAAAGAGGCTGGGTGTGGTGGCTCACGCCTGTAATCCCAGCACTTTGGGAGGCCGGGGCAGGCGGATCACGAGGTCAAGAGATAGAGACCATCCTGGTCAACATGGTGAATCCCTGTCTCTACTAAAACATACAAAAATTAGCTGGGCATGGTGGCACGCGTCTGTAGTCCCAGCTACTCAAGAGGCTGAGGCAGGAGAATTGCTTGACCCTGGGAGACGGAGGTTGCAGTGAGCCAAGATTACACTACTGTACTCCAGCCTGGTGCCTGGCGACAGAGCAAGCTCTGTCTCAAAAAAAAAAAAAAAAAAAAAAGGTGGGGGGGGAAAGTGACCTGAGCTAGCATCTTAGCATGTTAAGCCCCCTTGCAATGTGATACCCTGTACCACCTTAGGACTCTGTAGAGTCCCCACAAGCAAGAAGACCCTCACCAGAGGTGGCTCCTTGACTCTGGATTTCTCAGCCTCCATAATTATAAGATATAACTCCTTTTTTTTTTTTTTTTTTAAATACTCAGTTTCAGGTATTCTGTTTAAGCAACAGAAAATGCACTAGTCCAGTCATAATGCTGTTTTGGTTTTAAAGAGGAGCACATTTTATTTTTTAATATGTTTTTTACTGTGCATAATCTGCTACAAGAGCATTCTATTTAAGTAATCTTTTTTGTTTACTTTCCTCATCTCTCTTTTTCTACTCCTTGCGCCTTCACCTGCACCCCAGGTAACCAGTGCTAATAACTTGGTACGATACCTTCATACCTTTTCTTCATGCACATATACTCATTTGTTGCATTTGGCTCCCCATAATGGCGACTCAACACAGGCTTAATCACTTTAGAGTTTATTCTTGTATGTAGGCATCCAGGGCTGCTATGGTGACTCCACAAAGTGATCAAGGAGCCATCTTCCTTCAAACTGTATGCCTGGCAATCTTTCACACTGTCATATTTTCAAAGTCATAAGGGTACCAGCCATACATCCTTTTCAGGTAAGAAACAGGGAAGACCAGGGGCAAAAAAGAGCTTCATCAAAACTTCATCCAAACACTTCATCCAAAACTTCCACTTAAATTTCATTGGCCATTCCTATCTGCAAGAAGAGACACGTTTGAGCACGTTGCTACCCCTAATGATGGAGGTTCTCTTAGTAAGGAAGAAAGAGATAATAGATTTAGGTAGGCAGCTAGCAGGCTGTACCTAAACACACACACACACACACACACACACACACACACATACATGCAAATGGTTTTAGGGTTTTTGTTGCTATTGGTAGATGTCATTTTCTGAAAATTGGTACAGAGTACATCTATACCTTTGCATATAGCTTTCCCCACTTAATCACATTTCATGGGAGTCCCTCCAAGTCCACTAATATAGATCTAACATTTATTTAAGTGGCTACACAATTCCCCATGTATAAGCACACTATAATTTATTCATTCATTCCCCTAATGATGGGCTTCACTTGATTTTCAGTGTTTTGCCAACTACAAACATTGCAGCAGTAAACACCTGTTACATGTATTTTTTGTCTTGGTGCTTTTATTTCTATAGAGTAGATTCCCAGCAGTGGGATTGCTAGGTTGAAGGGCAAATGTATTAAAATTTTATCGTATTTTCCTGATTGCCAAAAGGTTTGTAGCAATTTATATTGCACCCAGGAATATATCAGTACCTATTTCCTCCTCATTCTTTTTTTTTTTTTTTTTTTGAGACAGAGTCTCACTCCGTCGCCAGGCGCCAGACTGGAGTACAGTGGCGCAATCTCGGCTCACCGCAACTTCCGCCTCCTGGGTTCAAGCAATTCTCCTGCCTCAGCCTCCTGAGTAGCTGAGATTACAGGCGCGCACCACCACGCCCAGCTAATTTTTGTTTTAGTAGAGACGAGGTTTCACCATGTTGGCCAGGATGGTCTCGATCTCCTGACCTTGTGATCCGCCCGCCTTGGCCTCCCAAAGTGCTGGGATTACAGGCGTGAGCCACCGCGCCCGGCCTTTCCTCCTCATTCTTACCAATAGTAGGTGTTTTCAATCTTAATGTTTACCAGTCTGAAGGATAAAAAGTGGTATTATGTTATTATCTGAATTTTCATTTCCCCGATTGATAGTCATATTGAGCATCTATTAAATATATTTATTGGCCAGGCAGGGTGGCTCATGCCTGTAATCCTAACACTTTGAGAGGCCAGGGCAGGTGGATCACTCGAGCTCAGGAGTTCAACACCAGTCTAGGCAACATGGTGAAACCCTGTCTCTACCAAAAGTTTAAAAATTAGCTGGGCATGGTGGCCCATGCCTGTGATCCCAGCTACTTAGGAGGCTGAGGTGGGAAGATCACTGGAGTCCAGGGAAGTGAGGCTACAGTGAGCCATGATCATGCTACTGCACTCCAGTCTGGGTAACAGAGCGATACCTAGTCTCAAATGAATAAATAAATATTGGACACTTAGATTTTCTTTTCTGTGAATTACATTTCATTCATATCATCTATTTCTACTAGGTTTGTCTTTTCTAATCAATTTCTGAGAGTTTTTGTATATTATGAATATTAATCATCAATTAATACAGTACAAGTAGCATACTATTGTACTACATAAAAACTTTATTGGCAGGCCAGGCTCAGTGGCTCACGCCTGTAATCCCAGCACTTTGGGAGGCTGAGGCGGATGGATCACGAGGTTAGGAGATCGAGACCATCCTGGCTAACATGGTGAAACCCAGTCTCTACTAAAAATACAAAAAATTAGCTAGGCGTGGTAGCACACAGCTATAGTCCCAGCTACTTGGGAGGCTGAGGCAGAAGAACTGCTTGAACCCAGGAGGTGGAGGTTGCAGTGAGCCAAGATCGTGCTACTGTACTCCAGCCTAGGTGACAGAGCAAGACTTCATCTCAAAAAAAAAAAAAAAAAAAAAAAAAAAATATATATATATATATATATAGGCTGTTCTTTGCCTACAGAATAAAGTCCAAGTTTTTTAACAAAGTGAAGAATGTTGTCTGGGCCGGAGATGGTATTCAGATGCCTTTGATAGGGACAGTTAGGGAACTCAACTCCTTTCTCCCCATGTATCCATTTACATACATCGATTTACACAGTGATTAAACAGTGTAGTCTTGGAGAAAAAGGTCTGAACCTTGTTCCTGGTTGGATTTCAGTCATCTGATGGGCTGGAGTGGCCCTGAGGGAGGCATAATTAAAGTGGTGGTGGTGTGAGGCGGATGTTGAAAAGTAGATCATCATAGAGCAGAAGGGATCTGGCCCCTTGGATCCAACCAAGCGTTTGAGCCAGAATGTCCAAGAGCAATGTTGTTCTGGGTTCACTGAGGAAGCCAGTACTAGAACTTGTCTCACCTAGCTGCTTTGGCACCTTGTGTGGGTCCAGAAAGAAAATGGGTGTCTTGGTGTGTTTGGGCTGCTGCTATAACAAAATACCATAGACTGGGTAATTTATAAGTGATAGAAATTTATTTCTTACAGCCTAGAGGCTAGGAAGTCCAAGGGCAAGATGCCAGCAGATTTAGAGAGCTTGCTCTCCGCTTCCAAGGTCTAAAAATGCTGTGTTGTCACATAATGGAGAGGCAGAAAGGGCCAGGTAGCTCTCTGAAGCCTATTTTATTTTATTTATTTATTTTTGAGACAAAGTCTCACTCTGTCACCCAGGCTGGAGTGCAGTGGCACCGTTTGGCTCACTACAACCTCCGTCTTCCAGGTTCAAGAGATTCTTGTGCCTCAGCCTCCCAAATAGCTGGGATTACAGCCACCCACCACCACACACACCCAGCTAATTTTTGTAACTTTAGTAGAGACAGGGTTTCACCATGTTAGCCAGCCTGGTCTCAAACTCCTGACCTCAAGTGATCCACCTGCCTTGGCCTCCCAAACTGCTGGAATTACAGGCATGAGCCACCTCTCCTGGCTTGAAACCTCTCTTATAAGGACATTACTGCCATTCACAAGGGCAGAGACCTCATAACTTAAACACTTCCCCAAAGGCCTCACCTCTTAACACTCTAGCATTGAGGATTAAATTTCAACTTGAATTTTGGAAAGACACAAACATTCCAACCATTGCAGGGGCTTGTGTGGAGGTTTAAACAGCTGTTACTTTGGAGCCAAGCAGGCTTTCCGTGGAACCCTTAGTTGACCTGTAGCCAATCAGAGCATTTTCCTTCACACTTGGCTAGAACAGTGGCAATGAAGTCTGGTCTTCAGATGCAGCAGTCATGCTCCAGTTTCAACATGGTGAACCTAGTTGTCTAGGTATTCATGCCAATAATAGGAAAAATGTTCCATCCTTGTGTTGGTACCGTGTTGAATCAATAAGCCTTGGAACTGCAGAATTGCAGTGTGGATAGACGTGGTAGCAAGTGGTAATCTAGACGGGTTCACGAAAACATAAACGTACTCTCCAAAGAGTCCCTTAAGTATTTGGTAGAAAAGACCCTGAAAATCACTTTGATTTCCTGCCTGGATCTTGACTTCTTTTAATTAAGCCAGTGAGACTCAAGAGTTTGTGAGAGCTGGGTATTGACACTAATGGGATCCCCACAATACACACTGATGCAGGCCAAAATCAGTGGCTTCCATTCTCACTGTGCGCATAATGGAGCTTGCTCGCCTCTCCAGCCTTACTCCTGCAATTTTCTCTGCTCTGAATATGTTGAGCCAGCAATAAATTCCTCCAAGCACCATACTTTTTTTTATCTACTGTAACTTTGCGTATGCTATTCTGTCTTCCTGAAAAACTCAGTCCCTCAGCTGCATTATTGACTATCTCTTGTGAGTCACTACCTACTTCAGGAAGTCCTCCTTGATTCCTCCAACTGGGGTTTCAGGTCTCTCCCAAAGCTCTCATCACATTCCTTGTACCCCAGCCTGCCATTCCTTCTATCAGACTGTGCACTAGTTTCCTCGGTACTCGAGTGCAGTGCTTCACACATAACAAACAATCATGTTAGTTAAATGATGAATTAATGGATTTTTAAAAAGTGTTTGCCAGAGAACCCATATACCAGAGAAACCTTGTGAGCGTTATAAATGCGGGAAAGCTTTTACTGATAAGCCATGCCTTAATAAACATTAGGCTGGACGAGGTGGCTCACGCCTATAATCCCAGCACTTTGGGAGACTGAGGCAGGCAGATCACATGGTGAAACCCTGTCTCTACTAAAAATACAAAAAATTAGCAGGGTGTGGTGATGCATGCCTGTAATCCCAGCTACTCGAGAGGCTGAGGCAGGAGAATCGCTTGAACCCGGAAGGCAGAGATTGCAGTGAGCTGAGATCATGCCACTGCACTCCAGCCTGGGCAACAGAGTGAGACTCTGTCTCAAAATAAAAAGAAAAAAAATCAAATAACTCACATACACAAAGTGTTTGCATGTGCTCAATACTGTGCTCACTTTTTTTTTTTTTTTTTTTTT
>PVKV010016924.1:0-30294 GCA_004027835.1 Alouatta palliata | reverse complement strand
TAAGAGAAATAAATAACATATTCCCTGACCTCAAGTAACTGATAACCCAGCTAGGGAGATAGGGTTTTTTGGGTTGTTGTTTGTTTTTTTTTACTCCCAACAAACTAATCATACACCTATGAAATGAAACATTAAATTACATACTATACCTGTAAGGACCATGAGAGTTGAGAGATGGGGATATAATAGAGCCATATGCATCCATGAAAGAGAGAATATTCTGTTAGAGGATATTTCTATAGAGTTCAAAAATAACCTCCAAACATATCAAGTATTGAACGTGTAGACCCCACTGTGCCAGTCACAGAAACTTTAAAGAGACGGGAAATTGCTGGCTTTAAGGATTTAGTCAGAACCACTTCAGATTCTGTTTGGAAGTAGACAGGGCATACACACTTAAACAGGTAACAAAGAAACAAGTACCATAGCTGGAGTGACAGGGCAGGTGGCCACGTAAAACAAAGCAAATCAGTTTCCCTCATTAAAATAGAAAATATTGAAATAGGGATAATATGCAGCCTTGTTAGTGGGGGATGCTGAAATGAGTACTATTATACACTCTTAGTGGGACGGTAAATTGGTACGTATTTCCTTAAGGGCAAATTGGCATCATATATCAGGACTTTCAGAAATGTTCCAACTCTGACCCAGTAGTTCTATTTTAATAATTTATATTAAGGAAATAATCAGAGACATAGACACTTATGTGCAAGGATATTAATAGCAGTGTTATTCTTAATGGAGAAAAAAATAAAAATAGTCAAAATGTTGAACAATAGAGAAGTGGTAAAATAACTTATGATTCATCAGTAAGATGGACATTATACAGCCATTAAAATCCATGTTTTTCTGAGAATTTTAACATTATGGGAAATTTTTCATGTCATAAAACTGAGTGAAAAAGTGCAGAAAACTATGAACAGATTTTCTACATTTTATGACTGCAAACCCCTAGACATTCTCAGTGGTGAAATTATAAGTAGTTCTTTTTTTCTTCCTCATCATTTTCTTTATTTTCTAAATTTCCTATAAGTATGTATAATTTTATCAATAAATTTTATCAATAGAAAAGGTTTTTTTTTTTTTTTTTTTGAGATGGAATCTTGCTCTGTCACCCAGGCTGGAGAGCAGTGGCGCAATCTCAGCTCACTGCAACCTCCATTTCCTGGGTTCAAATGATTCTCCCGCCTCAGCCTCCCATGTAGCTGGAGTTACAGGTGCCTGTCATCATGGCCTGGATAATTTTTGTATTTTTAGTAGAGACGGGGTTTTGCCATGTTGGCCAGGCTGGTCTTGAACTCCTGACCTCAGGTGACCCACCTGCCTCAGCCTCCCAAACTGCTGGGATTACAGGCATGAGCCACCGTGCCTGGCCAAAAATGGTTTTAATTTTTAATGCAAATAAATTGATAGGACAAGGTAGTTTATGCTCAAAGCAAGACAAGCAAAGTGACAGTAAAATCACATTTACACAGAATGATTGGGAATTGCACTCCTCTTTTGTTTTCATGCTGTATGGCTATAGCCTTCTTCTCTACAACCCCTGCAGTTTTTGTTGGGAGGGTGCATAGGGAAGAAAGCAAAGAGAATTGGAGAATGGCACTACCATTTTGTTGTTGTATTCAAGCGTTTTAGGCAAAGTTTGTGGGTGGAGCAACTTGGAGGCCACAGTGGTTGCATCCTATTACCTGCGTCCTGTGAATCTTTCTTTCCTTGGTTATCCTAAAATAATGCTTGATGAAGAAAAGGCAGGGAACAGCAAAGGAGTGCTGTGCTACAGCAACATGAGCCCTTAGAGGGTTTGCCGGGCAAGCAGAAAAAGCCCCTTTTACTAGCAAGTGGTGATCATCCTCATGGTCCTAAGAGTCCTTAATGACCATTCAGGAACATCTGTCCTGCCCCAGGCACAATAAGGTTAACAGTGTCTCAGTCCCTTTAACCTGGTGGAGGGGTGAGACTGAGGTAGGTATTGAACGATCAAAGAAAAAGCAGGTGAGCTGGGTTCAGAGGCTCACACCTGTAATCCCAGCACTTTGGGAGGCTGAGGTGGGCGGATCACCTGAGGTCAGGAGTTCAAGACCAGCCTGACCAACATGGTGAAACCTCATCTCTACTTAAAAATATAAATATTAGCTGGGCATGGTGGCGCATGCCTGTAGTCCCAGCTACTTGGGAGGCTGAGGCGGGAGAATCACTTGAACCTAGGAGATGGAGGTTGCAGTGAGCCGAGATCACATCACTGCCCTCCAGCCTGGGTGACAAAGGGAGGAGACTCTGCCTCAAAAAAAAGAGAAAAAGCAGGTGCACATGTCTGCCAAAATACAGATTAGACTGCCTTGGAAGTCAACCCAGTAAATGTGTGTGCTTCAAGCAGATGATCAATAAACATTTGACATAAAAAACTAGCTTTCATTTGTGTCACTTTCCCCCCAGTTCATCGAGAGCTTTTACATTTATGATTTTATTTGATCCTAACCACAACCCTTTGAGAGAGGCCCAGTCTTCCCATGTTACAGATGAGATCATCAAGGCTCAACAAGATCAAAGGTTTTGCCCAAGGTCTCTCTCACTTAATAGCAGCTGGAGCAAAAACCCAGACTTCTGGTTCCTCCGATTCTTTCTTATTTGACACATTTAAGCCCTGACCAACACATTCTCATACAAGAACACTCACAAATAATACAGAAATGTGAAAAGAAAAATGAAAATCTGCCTATGTACTGGAAGTTTTATTCATGTGATCTTAGCCACTGTTTCTCCTTTTGAAATTTCATTTCTTAGCTCTTATCATGAATGCCAAGGAGACACACAACAGTCAGGGCCAAGGCACTACCTCTGGGCCTTAGTCAGATTTCATTCTCAGTCCAACCCTGTGAAGTGAGTGACTGTCCCCATTTCATAACTAAGGACCCTGCAGGATCAGAGAGATCAAGCGTCTTATTCAAGGAGACGTGACTAATAAGTGGCCTGGGCAGGACTTGTACCCTGATCTTTTTGGCCATAGGACTCAGGCACTTTCCAAGGTACTACTACACAGCTTCCTCAGGCAGGAAGTGCTCAATAAACATCCTCAGCTTCCTCTAATCCATCAAAGGAGATTTGTCCAACTTGGATGTTGAAGAGCCCTACCACCACAGCAGATCATGTTAGTACACACGGAGATGAATTTGCAGGTCATGCGTGAGACAGAGAACAGCTCGCCTTCACCAGTCAAGCAGGTTTGAACTCCCCCTTTCTAGAAAACCTTCCTGCTTGCTGGCATCTGCTTAGCTTTAGAACACTCTAGTTACCTCTCCTCTTTCCTAGCTTAATCTCCAAATGATTTTCCCTTGAGACATTTGCTGAGCAATCACAAAAGTATCTTCAGTCCATCCACATGACAACTGCTTATGTGTTTGCAGGAGAGGAACCCATCTCAGGTTTTTGGCCCACAGGAGGCAGGGTCCTGGGATGCCTCAGTCACTGCAGACAACCCCCAAAGAAGCCCCCAATCTTCTCCACCCACCTCCCTCTCACCAAAAACCCTTTTCAGGGGGAAGAGTGGAATCATCTTAGCCTGGAAGAACTTCATATCTTGAATGAAACAACAGCTGAGTTTCTCTTCTCCAGGAGAAAAGAGATTTTCAGCTTCAAAGTTTAAAAAAAAAAAAGTCATCTTTTGGAGTTTTCTCTTTCCAATCTCTTTTACAACAGCTCTCTGAACTTTCAGCTAAACCCACCTGTTTTTTCTCACACTCAGTCCTTTGTCCCATGTCCAGCCTCACTGTCTTCCCGTCTTCAGCCTTGCTGTTGGAGGTCTGGGCCCTGGCTGAGGACCACAACCTATTCAGATTATGCTCAAAGCAGGAAGTCAAAGCTTCCCTCTGTCGCTACATTTCTTGCTGCTTAGTATTTATTTTCGACATATGTTTATCCAGTCTCCTCCATTAAATTAGAATCACAGAATGTTAGGAATGGGAGGAACTTAAGAGCCCTTTAGTTCATGAAGCACCTCTACAGCCTGTTCCCAAACACCTCTGGGGCTTTGGTATTTGACCCAGAACTCCCCTCACATTACAGCAGCAGCAGTTCCTAGCAGGTAGGAGCTTTTCCTTTGTACTGCTGCCTGGTTGCCTCCACAACTGACACAAGGATCTCCAAAATCAGCGTTCAGTGTTGTTGACGAGGGGAGCAGAATTTTCTAGCTCCAATCACCCTCAAGGGTCCTCTTAGTTTTGCCAACAGTCCCACCAGGTATAGGCATAGCTGCTTTACCCCACTTTGGTGGTATTGAGGAATGGCAGGCATTACTACTCTAAGGCTGAGGCCAAGCCACCCACCCTGCCTCTGATCCCCGTCCCCCATGCCACCACCCCAGCCTGGTGCCCGCTCTACCCTGGACTAAGCTGTTTCTATTCTGTGAGCATGAGAGGGGGCTATGGTATGGTATGGTATGGTATGGTATGGTATGGTATGGTATGATATGGTATGGTATGGTATGATATGGTATGGTATGGTGTAGCATAGTATAGAGACTCTTCTATATCCCTCTCTGGACAAGTCTTGCCCCCACACGTCCCAGCCTGGGAATCTCAGCAGGGCATTTGTGTTCACTGCTGGCTTGGGTTGGCAACAGTAATCACACCCTGATGAGGATTAATGAGCTTCCCAGGCCTGTTAGGTGACTGTGCCTTAGAAACTGTCCAATCCGGAGCTGGGTCTATCCCCATAGCACAGCGTGGTTTGCTATGAGTCACAGCTTTGCAAATGCTGAAATTGCCACCACCATGTTCCTAGGGATGACACATACTCCCAAATGCCATCACTATATATTTTCTTCCACAGTAAGCAATATAGCTCGTCTGCAAATTGACTTAAATTTTGGTTAAGTTTCTTTTTGTCTCAGTTCTCAATTATTCCTGCAAGGGGAAGCAGCAGTTTTTTGGATAATCCAAAAGGACAGATTATCTAAAAATACTTTGAATTTATCTCTGGAATGTGTTAGGTGATTTATTTGTTTTAACCACAGCAGTTACCTGTCTAATGATACTTAATTTAGGGTAATGTGAAAGAAATAGCATTCCATTATCACAGATGAGTTAGATAGGCAGTTCTGGAGGCAGGGGAGATAGGAGCCAGTGAGGCCGGGTTATGAAACAACGTGCTCAACATCACACTGGCCAGATACCCACACCGAGCCCTACGTGTATAGAGGATTACACAGGCTCCATGATTTTGCTCCCAGGGCTGGATTCACACATCTTGCCGTCTTCCCTTTGGCTGGAGAGATCTTCCATCCTGAGAATGACAGAGGGCAAATCAGGCAGACAGTGAAGTGCTTTCTGTGTCCAGAAAGTCGAGAGTTGTCCTTAAAAGAAAAAAGGATGGGATTTAATGTTCCTTTTCGAACAAATATAAGATGTCCCCCTTGAGAGAGAGTGTAGGTTTTTGGGAGCCCATGGACGGCCAACTCCCTGTTGCCCTTTTTAGGATCTTAGAACTCCTGGGTATCAGGACACAAGAAGACTCTAGTGAGCAGAGAATGGGACAGGGCAGGGGGATAGAGTGTGAAATGCACAGATTTTAGACTCAGAAGAAAAGGATTGCCTCTTGTTGGCTATGGGATCTTGGGGAAATTACTGAATTGCTCTGACCCTTAGTGCACCCATCCGAAAAAGCAAAAACAACAACAGTAAGAGTAGCTACCATACGGATGACTGGCTGCTATGATCTGAATGTTGTGTCCTTGCAAAATTCATTATGTTGAAATCCTAACCCCTAAGGTGATGATATTAGGAGGTGGAGCCTTTGGGGAGGTGACTGAGTCATGATGAGGACAGTACCTTATGAATACAATCAGTGCCCTTATACAAAAGGTCCAAGGGAGCTTGTTCATCCCATCCACCATGTGATGATATGACTAGAAAGTGCCATTTGTGAACCAGAAAGCCCTCACCAGACACTGAATCTGCCAGTGTCTTTATTTTGGACTTAGACTTCAGAACAGTGAGAAATAAATTTCTGCTATTTATAAGCTAACCAGCCTCTGATATTTCACTATATCAGCCCAAATGGACTAAAATAGTGGCAGCTAAATAATATTCATGAAGGTATTTTGGAAGCTGTAATGTCCTATTCGATCGTTAGTTATTACCATAACCCGTGACTAGCTCTGTAAGACCCAACCACAGTCCTGAAAATGGAACTCAAAGGGTCTGCCCTCCCTAAGGTGAGGGCAGTGTTTGAAGGACTATGTTCTCAGCACCTAAGAGGTATAGTCAGGTGTGGACTTAATCATTACTATTGTGATTCTGACAAAGATGGAGATTGCGCAAGAACCCAAAGGAAGACTGACTGCTTTCCTGCATGGAGTCCTTTCTCATTTTCCTAACATTTGGTTGAATTTGTTAATGATTCTAGATCACAGCCTCTTCAGTTATTGGCCTCCTCAGAAATCCTTGGCAATAGAATTGCCATCTACCTTGGATACTAGGTTGGAATCTGCCCAGGCTCTCAGTAAGAGAGCACTTCCAAACGCTCTGCTTAGGCTCCCTGATCTAAGATCCTCTCTTCAAACAGTGGATAGAAGGTGGGGAGATGGGGGAGGTAGGGAGTGGAGAAGGGTAGTGGTGGGGCATTTGCCACTGCTGATCTTCAACTTTCCCACTTGACTATCTTCTGTCACAGAGAAGAAAGAAAGAGTTGTGACTGAAGTTTCAGGATACCCTAAGTTTTCCTTCTCTAGTCTGTAGCCTCATTCTTATATCTCAGTTTGTCCCCTTCTTTTGACCATTGCTTACACCCTTGGCTTTAGCGTTTCTGTTTTTTTGTCCCAGATCTTAAACCAATGGGCCTCTGGATCAAAGGGCAGCCTCCATTAGAGGAAAATGGGCTGTGTGTTCTGGGACCAGAGAGGTAACCTTCAGGCTCTAATGGTTGCTGAGGAAAAGGAGCAGCATGTTCACCTGATGATTCCAAATGGCCTTCTCTGGTTTAAGGTTAGGTTTGGTTATTTCAAAGTCTTCACAGACTTCTGTTCCTAACTCATTCAACCCCAAGAGAACTCTAATCTTGATTCCACATGCAGCCATCAGCCATGTCTTAGTCCAGTGAGCTGTAACAAACTGCCATAGTCTAAGTGGCTTCAAAACAACAGAAGTTATTTCTCACAGTTTTGGGAAGTCCAAGATCACCACGTTGGCAGAACCAGTGTCTAGTGAGGGCCTGCTTCCTGGTTCATAGATGGCCATCCTTACATGGCAGAGGGGCAAGGGATCTCTCAGGGTCTCTCTTATAAGGGAACTAATCCCATCAATGAGGTCTCTACCATCATGACCTAATCATCTCCCAAAGACCACACCTCCTAATACTATCACACTGGGGATTAGGTTTTACCACATGAACGTTCTGGGGGACACAAACATTCAGACCTTATCAAGCTGCAATTAGTTCTTTACCTCAGATCTTTAGTTATCCTTCAGTTACCTATCTGCCACCTCCCACACCTTCAGGTGCTTTTTACTTTTCATGGTGATTGAGTAAATTTCAAATTATCTCCAGTGGACATAGTGCTTCTAAAAATAGAATTCTTAAGCAATAAGGATGTAATAAATCAGGAATATTCAGAGGTGCATATTCTGTCTGAGGTCAGGTTCCCTAGAGGCAGAGCCTAATGGGGGATTGTTGTGCAGGTGACCTTGAGGAGGAGTGCTCTAGAGGAAACCTGAAAGGTTTGTACGATTTAACACTCATGGTTTGTAACAGGAGCGGCTGTGGGAAACGGATCTCTCGGACACCGAATATGGGAGGAAGGAGTTTAATTCGGCCGGGAGCAAGGTGGCATAGTTGTCTTAACAGCCAAGCTCCCGTAACAAGGGAAAGTTCCTTCTTTATATAGGCTTATACTTTAGATGTTACACGTGGAAGAATCTTAGGTTTATAGCTTAACATATGAAAAGGGTCTCAGTTTACAGTCTGAGGAATTAATGTGAAAAGGGCTATGGTTTACAGTCTTAGGAATGAAAAGGGGAAGTTTACAGTCTTAGGAATTACATATGAAAAGGGCTACTGTTTACAGTCTTAGGAATGAAAAAAGGGGAAGTTGACCTGAGATGCCTGGGACTGCCCTCATCACCCTCTAACACTCACCCTATCTTATAGCACTCATCACAGCAGGGTTTGCGGCTCATGTGCCTATTTACTTACCTTTTCCCCATCTTCTTGCTCCTGGAGTAAAAGCTCCGTGACAGTGTGACCTCACCTGGGTTTTGCTTTGTTTTGTTTTTATTTGTTTTTGTTTTTGTTGTTGTTGTTTTACTGCTTTATTCGGTGCCTGGAGGATAGAAGACACTCAGTAGGTGGTTGTTTAATAAGATAATGAATGAGCACATAGTTTAAAATAATGTCTACTACAATTGTATAACAAGATGGAAAAACAACCAAAATCTGTTAAGTGAGAAAATGTCATGTGTTCTATAATTAGATCTGCATTGAGAGAACTTCTGCTCCTTGGCACGATGAAATAATAGACTCCAGGGATTTACTTTCTTACCTCAAACAACTGAAAATCTGAACAAACTATATGACATAACAGTTTCAGGATTTGGTTAGTTAGCACAGGATTGTGTTCCTGAAAGAAGGGAGGGGGAAACGAAGGTGAGTCCTATGATTGCTTCCTCTTACTGGCTAGAGGCAGTTTCCCAGCACAGTGTGGGGAAGAGGAACCCAAACAGAGCCTCGTGGTCTCCCTGAGTTGAGAGACTGAAGTTTAGGGATGCTGAGGTGGCTAGAATTTGAGAGGCAACATATCAGAGAGGAGGAAACTGCCCTGCAAGAGAGTTCTGAAGATCTGCAGGTTGATAATTTGACTAGATGCTGATCTGTGCATGTAGGAGATAAAACAACATGAAACTGTGTGAAGCAAACCTACACGAAATAGAAAGCAAGAACACCGGGCTGGGTGCAGTGGCTCATGCCTGTAATCCCAGCACTTTGGGAGGCCACAGCTGGCAGATCACGAGGTCAGGAGTTCGAGACCAGCCTGGCCAATATGGTGAAACCCCATCTCTACTGAAAATACAAAAATTAGCCAGGAGTGGTGGCACGTGCCTGTAGTCCCAATTACTCAGGAGGCTGAGGCAGGAGAATCGCTCGAACCCAGGAGGTAGAGGTTGCAGCAAGCAGAGATTGAGCCAGTGACTCCAGCCTGGGTGATAGAGTGAGACTTCATCTGAAAAAAATAAATAAATAAAGCCCTGGCATAATGGCTCATGCCTGTAATCCCAGCACTTTGGGAGGCTGAGGTGGGTGGATCACTTGAGGTCAGGAGTTCAAGGCCAACATGTTGAAACCTTGTCTCTACTAAAAATACAAAAATTATCTGGGGGTGGTGGCACACCCCTGTAATCTCAGCTACCTGGAAGGCTGAGACACAAGAACCTGGGAGGCAGAGATTGCAGTGAGCTAAGATAACACCACTGCACTCCAGCCTGGGCAATAGAGAGGGACTCTGTCTCAAAAAAGAAAAAAAAAAAAAAAAAAAAAAAAAAAAAAAAAAAAAAAAAAAAAAAAAAAAAAAAAAAAAAAAAAAAAAAAAATAGAAAACATGAACACAATGGAAGGATAAAAAGATACAAAAAAGATCCAAATGAAAGTTCTAGAGATCAAAAATACATTCGAAATGGAAAATATACTGCGTGGGGTTAAGAGCAAATTGGACAATGTAAAAGAAAAGATCAATAAATTGGAAACATAGCAGTAGAAACTATCTAGCAAAAAACAACTAAAGAAACAAAAAATAAAAAGAGAGAGAGGGAGAGGGAGTGAGCTTCAGTTTCCTGAGAGACGATATCATGCAGTGTAACATGGAATTTGAGTCCCAGGAGAGTTGAGGGGGATAAGAAATTCTTTTTGAAAAAATAATGACTGAAATTTCCCCCAAATTAATGAAAACTATAAACTCATGCATATAAGAAGCTCAATAAACTTCAAGCAGAGTAAATGTAAAGAAAACTGGCCAGGCACAGTGTCTCATATCTGTAATCTCAGCACTTTAGGAGGCTGAGGCAAGAGGATAGCTTGAGCCCAGGAGTTTGAGACCAGCCTCAGCAACATAATGAGACCGTGTCTTTGAAAAAAAAAAAGTTAGCCAGGCATGGTGGCACACACCTGTGGTCCCAGCTACTGGGGAGGCTGAAATAGGAGGATTACTTGGGCCCAGGAGGCAGAGGTTGTAGTGAGCCAAGACTGCGTGACTCTAGTCTGAGTGACAGAGTGAGACTCTGTCTCAAAAATAAATAAGTAAATAAATAAATAAATAAATAAATAAAAATCAACCTTGGACCTTCATTTGTCACCCAGAAAGTTGGTCAATGGGTCAGTCCATCAGACCAATAGCAGTGGTGAGCACCACTTGCGTAGAGAAAAAAGCCAGCACACTAGGATAGAATAGGAGGGTCTTGAGACCATATCTGTGCAGAACGCACACCCAGGTTTCCTCACCTGTCAGTGTCTTCTACCCCCACAAGCACCAGAGAGATGGGCTCTTCTGAGCCCATCATGAAAATGTACACTGAATGAAGGGGAGGACCAATCACGTTAACATGAGCAGGACTATACCTAGAAACCATGAACCCTAGGAGAAAGAACGGTTGAACAATAAGTTTTCTGCATTGTTGAGATGAAGCCAGCAACAGTGGGCAAGAAGGTCGTAGCAGGAAGAAGGAACTATTTCCTGAAGACCAACTCTCCTGTTTCAGTTTTGCCCCTGGGGCTCGTCCTGCTGAGTCCTGTAAGGTAGTAGTGTGGTGGTTCTTTTTTTTTTTAATACTTTAAGTTCTGGGGTACATGTGCAGAACATACAGGTTTGTTACATAGGTATACATGTGCCATGGTGGTTTGCTGCACCTATAACCCCATCATCTACATTAGGTATTTCTCCTAAAGCTATCCCTCCCCTATCCCTCACCCCCTGCTATCCCTCCCCTAGCTCCCCTTTCCCCAACAAGCACCAGTGTGAGATGCTCCCCTCCCTGTGTCGATGTGTTCTCATTGTTCAGCACCCACGTATGAGTGAGAACATGCGGTGTTTAGTTTTCTGTTCTTGTGTCAGTTTGCTGAGAATGATGGTTTCCAGCTTTATCCATGTCTCTGCAAAGGAGCCCATCCTTTTTTATGGCTGCATAGTATTCCATGGAGGATATGTGCCAAATTTTCTTTATCCAGTCTATCATTGATGGGCATTTAGGTTGGTTCCAAGTCTTTGCTATTGTGAACAGTGCCGAATTAAATGTATGTGTGCATGTGTCTTTATAATAGAATGATTTATAATCCTTTGGGTATATACCCGGTAATGGGATTGCTGGGTCAAATGGTATTTCTAGCTAGGTGGTTCTTAATCTTTTTTTTTTTCTTTTTCAGTTGGAGGCACATATTTGACTATTAGAATTTGGTGTAGCAGATTTGAAAAAAACATATACTCTCAAACTCAAAATGATACCAAAGTAAGGAGTAATTTCACCTGCAGTTATTGCCAAGGTGTCAGTTCTCACAGCCTTGACAGCAGCCATAGAGGTGGCACTAGTTTTCAGTCCTTCTGTAATACATCACCGTGTAGAAACGGACTGTTTATTGATCCCTAAAGCCATCTCTTACATGCTCTAGAGGCAAAGTTCTCGTGTGTTCCAGTCAACATGGGAGTTTTTTGTTAGTTTGTTTAGGGTGGGGGTGGTGGGTGCCGACTGCATGTCATATTATTCCCTACTCTTTCTAGAAGAAAGTTTGCATCCCTGTCTGTCCCATAACATGAGCCTGTGAGTCAGCAGTCAGCATTCTGACACACACTGAATCCTCAGTGGCAGCAAAAAGCAATTTTTTTTTTTTTGAGATGAAGTCTCGCTCTTGTTGCTCAGGCTGGATTGCAGTGGCACAATCTTGGCTCACTGCAGCCTCTGCCTCCCAGGTTCATGCCATTCTCCTGCCTCAGCCTCCCAAGCAGCTGGGATTGCAGGTGCCTGCCACCATGCCCAGCTAATTTTTGTATTTTTAGTAGAGATGGAGTTTCACCTTGTTGGCCAGGCTGGTCTCAAACTTCTGATCTCAGGTGATCCGCCCACCTCAGCCTCCCAAAGTGTTGGAATTACAGGAATGAGCCACCGTGCCTGGCCCTCAAAAAGTGATCTTTATGTGTTAACCAATATTTGATAGTGCTCTGTGAAAGGATGGGCAGGAGGAGAAAGTAAATAGGAAAGTTTTCCAGCCGCAGGAAATTCAACTCAATTTAGTTGAAGCTGACTCAACACCTGCCGAGTCCAAGTCCTTGAGCCAGGGTGGGCTTCTGTCCCTAGCAGAGGCTCTTCACCCTTGAGCCACACCGCTGGGCTGGGGCAGGACCAGCTAAAAGTGAGGAAACCATACATATATGTCAGAGATCTGTTTTCTCCATTTTCCCTTTGGGAAGATGTTCTTGGGAGTTCTTTGCCAGGAAGTTGGTCACTTCCTGCCCAAATGATGAGGTTTCCAAAAGGCATAAATAGATTCTCTTGCCACATGGAATTGGCTGAAGATGCCTCCACATGCCAGAAGGAAGCCTCGGGAGGGTTCTTTCCAGTATCAGGGAGCTCAGAGACAGGAGGCAGCAGCTGCTGGAGAAGCGGCACCAGAACCAGCGGGCACGGTGGGCTTGAAGGCTGAGGGCAAAACGGCCTGGAAAAGTAGCAAGTCTGCTGCGGAATGTGCTGGGAGTGATGTGCTGTGTATGCAGTGAAGCATATGAGAGGAAAGAGCATCGTAAATGATGAATAAATGTAAGAAATGCGGCCGGGTGGCGGTGGCTCACGCCTGTAAGCCTGGCACTTTGGGAGGCCAAGGCAGGTGGATAACTTGAGGTCACGTGTTTGAGACCAGCCTGGCCAACGTGGTGGAACTTTGTCTCTATTAAAAACGCAAAACTTAGCCGAGCATGATAGCGCATGCCTATAATCCCAACTAGTCTGGAGGCTGAGGCAGGAGAATCGCTTAAACTTGGGAGGCGGAGATTGCAGTGAGCTGAGATTGTGCCACTGCAAGCCAGCCTGGGCGACAAAGCAAGACTCCACCTCAAAGAAAAAAAAAAAAAAGTAAAAAATGCATTTGTAAGGATCTGTGGAAGGAACAGTGAAGACTACTAGAAATGTCAGTGAGTCACGCAGGGTGAACCACATACAGGAAGGGGTCAGAACAAGAAGGGGAAGAACATGATCACTTATAGGGCTGAAGACTGTCAGACTCACCTGGTTGTGCTAAGGAATTCTCCAGTAGGCATTGGTGTACATTCAAGTTTGTGTTGTGTATATATTATTTTTGTGTAACTTAAGAGCTTACTAAATTCTTTTGGTAATTTATCCCTGGGAGTGATTGCATTATCAAACACATCCTTTTTTGCTAATGGTATTGCTCAGCCCAGGCAAAGGGACTCTTGCCTTGGGCCTATGCTTTAGACCTTAATTATTAAAAGTGTGGCCCTTGTACCAGCAGCATTGACAGCACCTAGAAGCTTGGGAGAATGCAGAATATTAGGCCCTACCCCATACCTACTTAATAAGATCCCAGGTGATTCATATGTGCATTACAGTCAGAGAACTGTGCTTCCTCCAGCTGTGTCTCTCCTCCTTGGATGCAGGGTCCACCCAGCGCCCACTTTCCCTTCTAGATAATGCTCTAGGTATCTGGGACACCAGAATCCTCTGGACAATTGGCCCTCTCTGACCCTGCCCCCAAGGCTTTGTGGCCGATCCTCTCAGGGATGGCCTCATTGCCACCATGAGATCTCTGGGCCTCAGAGGTGGCCTGGGGGCAGCTGTTGGCAGGACATACAGACAGAGGTTGGACCACATTCTGCAGTATCCACAGGCTTGCACGTGAGGTCCCTTGGACAGAGCCAGAAGCAGGAAGGGAAGCGGAGGAAGGAAGTCATTGTGTTCTGTGCTACCACATTTCAGGGCAGGACTCCAAGGAATTCAGGAATCTGCATTTGAAATTGTTCTTCCAGGTCATTCTAAAGGTATATTTGTCAGCTAGATGTGTTGGCTCAGGTTGGTAATCCCAGCAGTCTGGGAGGACAAGGCGGGCGGATCACCTGAGGTCAGGAGTTTGAGACCAGCCCGACCAATATGGTGAAACCCAGTTTCTACTAAAAATACAAAAATTATTTGGGCAAGGTGGCATGCGCCTGTACTCAAGAGACTGAGGCAGCAGAATTGCTTGAACCCAGGAGGCGGAGGTGGCAATTAGCCGAGCTCGCACCACTGCACTCCAGCCTGGGCAACAAAGTGAGACTCCATCTCATAAATAAATAAATAAATAAACAAATAAGGTATATTTTCAAGCTAGGATAATAAAACATATTTTATTTAACAGTTTATTCTCTTGATTTGTGACTTTGAAATATCTCGACATATGGTACATGTGACTCCATTTCTGCTGTTTCCTACACCTCCCAAGTGTTTTCGTTGAACCCAAAGTACACAAATTTGAGGAGACCCGAATGATTGTTCCTCATATTGACTGGTTCATAGGCAGGGCAGGACTGTGGAAGACAGATGGGTTTATCTACAGCCCACCTATCCAATTTGTAATAAAATCAAGAACATATACTTCGTAACTTGAAAAGGGGTGTTACAAAGGAAAATACAGATTCTAGAAGAGAGAACAAAAACAAATTAAGAACCAATCATTATGCAATTTGAAAAGTGCTACAACAGAGGCATAAGTAAAATATGCGTTAGCCCAGAGGAGGCAGAGATTACCTCAGTGGGGAAGTTTCCACAGCAAAAGCTGGATGAAGGAGTTTTTTAGAAAGTGGCCATTTCAATAGCAAAAAGGGTGGGAAGGACAGCCGGTAGCTCAGGCTGGCTGGAGGACTGAATGTGTAGAGGGAGGGCTGAGGGCCAAGGCTGCAGGTGGGAGGGACCAAGCAGTGAAGGGTCTTTATTTAGGAGATCAGCACTTCCCAAACTGCTCTGCAGTCATCTTGGTGCCAAAAGAATTTACTAGAATATTGCCAAAATTTTTTTCTAAAATCTATTTAAACATATATGTAAAAAAAAAAAAGTTAAGTGGAACTACTGAATGTCCATATGTGGGGGAATAAAAATCTAGACACCTACTTTATACTCTTCCCAAAAATTAATTCAAAATGGATCCTAGACCTAAATGTAAAACCTGAAACCATAAAACTCCTAGAAGGTAACATGAGATAAAAATATACATAACATTTTAGGTATAATACCAAGGGCACAATCCATGAAAGAAATAGTTGAGGCCGGGCGTGGTGGCTCACGCCTGTAATCCAAGCCCTTTGGAGACCAAGGCGGGCGGATCATTTGAGGTCGGGAGTTCAAGACCAGCCTGACCATATGGTGAAACCCTGTCTTTAAAAAAAAATAAAATAAAATAAATTTTAAAAAAAAGAAATAGTTGATAAGCTAGACTTCAATAAAATTAAAAACTTTTTGTCTGCAAAAGACATTGTCAAAAGAATTCGAATATAAGCTATTAACTAGGAGAAAATATTTGAAAAGAGACATCTGATAAAGGACTGTTATCTAAAATATTAAATAACTCTTAAAACAATAATAAAAAGACAACCCAATTAAAAATGAGTAAAAGACCCAAACAGACACCTCACCAAAAAAGATATACAGATGGCAAATAAGGATATGAAAAGATATTCAAGATCATACATCATTAGGGAATTGCAAATTTGAACAATAATGAGACACCACTCTACATGTATTAGAATGGCCAAAATTCAAAACAATGACAACACCAAATGCTTGCAAGGATGTGGAGTAACAGAAAATCATACTTGTTACTAGTGGAAATGGAAAATGGTACAGCTACTTTGGAAGACAGTTTGGAGGTTTCTTAAACATTAAACATATTTTTACCATACACTTCAGCAAGTAAAGATCTTGGTATATATCCAAATGAACCAACAACTTATGTGTACACAAAAATTTGCACAAGTATGTCTATAGCAGTTTTATTCATAATTGCCCAAATTTGAAAGTAATCAAGACATCTTCAGTAGGTGAATGGATAAACGGTGCCATGTCCAGACGATGAAATATTATTCAGTGATGAAAAGAAATGAGCTATCAAGCTATGAGCAGATAGGAAAGAACCTAAATGCGTATTGCTAAGTGAAAGAGCCAAACTTAAAAGGTTAGATACCATATGATCCCAACTATACGACATAATGGAAAAGGCAAAATGATGGAGGCTCTAAAAAAATCAGTAATTGTCAGGGAGGAAGGGAGAGAAAGTGTTTAGATGGAGCACAGGCTTTTTAGGACGGTAAAACTATTCTGTATGATCCTGTAATGGTGGATGTATGTCATTATATATTTGTCTAAACCCAAAGCTTGTACAATACGAAGAGTAGTAAACCTAGTGTAAACTATGAGCTTTGGATGGTAATGGTGGTGTCAATGTAATGGTATCACGTCAGTATATTACTTGGGGGTGGGATGTTGACAGTGGAGAATGCTGTATGTTGGTGGAGACAGGACAGAATGTATGAGAATTGTATATTTTTTTTTCCCGGCTTAATTAAATTACACTTGACAACAATTGCTTATATCTATTGTGTACAATGTGATGTTTTGAGATACCTATACATTGTGAAATGACTACAACAAGCTAATCAACATATGTGTATCTCACATAGTTACTTTTGTGTGGTGAAAACCACTTAAGATGGACTTTCTTAGCAAATTTCAAATATGCAATACAGTTTTGTTTTTTTTTTTGAGACACAGTCTCACTCATCTACCTAGGCTGGAGTACAATGGCACATTCTTGGCTCACTGCAACCTCTGCCTCTCAGGTTCAAGAGATTCTTCAGCCTCAGCCTCCCAAGTAGCTGCGATTGCAGACACCTGCCACCACATCTGGCTGATTTTTTTTTTTTTTGGGTAATTTTTAGTAGAGATGGGGGTTTCACCATGTTGGCCAGGCTGCTCTCGAACTCCTGAACTCAGATGATCCATCTGCCTTGGCCTCCCAAAGTGCTGGGATTATAGGCATGAGCCACTGAGCCCAGCCACAGTATAGCATTTTTAACTGTAGTCATCATGCTGTGCAATAGATTTCAAAAACATATCATCTTGCATAACTGAAACTTTGTACCCTTTGGCCAACATCTCCCCATTTTCCCCCAAGCCCCTCAGCCCCTAGCAACTACCATTCTACTCTGCCTTTATGCATTCAACTTTGTTAGGTTCCATATATAAATAAAGTCATGCAATATTTGTCTTTCTGTGTCTGACTTTTTTCACTTAGCACAATGTCCTTCAGGTTTATCCATGTTGTGGTAAATGGCAGGCTGAAAAATATTCCATTATATTGTATACATTGTGTATACACTCACACACACACACACACACACACACACCTACACACATACCACATTTTCCTTAGCCAGTCATTCATATATTCATCTGCAAACACTTAAGCCTGTTTTTATATCTTGGTTATTGTAAATAATGCTGTAATGACCATGAAAGTGCAGATATCTTTTTGAGACACTGATTTCATTTCCTTTGGATATATACCCAGAAATTGGATTGCTGGATCGTATGGTAGTTCTATTTTTAACTTTTTGAGAAACCTTCATATTATTTTCCATAATGGCTATACCAATTTTCATTCCCAACATTGTCCGGGGTTACTTTTTCTCCATATCCTTACCAACACGTGTTATCTTTTGTCTTCTTTATAATAACCATTCTAACAGGTATGAGGTGATATCTCATTGTGGTTGGTTGTGATATGCATTTCTCTGATAGTGATGTTGAACATCTTTTCATAAACCTGCTGGCCATTTGTATATCTTCTTTTGAGAAATGTCTATTCAGGCCCCTTGCACATCTTTTAGTTGGGTTATTTATGTGTGTATGTGTGTGTTTGTTTTTGTGTTTTATTTTTGTTTTGGTAACTACTTTTTACTCAATTTTACTGTGAATCTAAAACTGCTTTAAAAAATAAAATCGGCCAGGCATGGTGGCTTACGCCTGTAATCCCAGCACTTTGGGAGGCCGAGGCGGGCAGATCACGAGGTCAAGTGATCGAGACCATCCTGGCCAACATGATGAAACCCTGTTTCTACTAAAAATACAAAAATTAGCTGGGTGTGGTGGCGTGCACCTGTAGTCCCAGCTACTTGGGAGGCTGAGGCAGGAGAATTGCTTGAACCTGGGAGGCGGAGGTTGCAGTGAGCCAAGATCGTGCCACTGCACTCCAGCCTGGCACCTGACAACAGAGCGAAACTGTCTTAAAAAAATAATAATAATAAATAAAAAGAATAAAATCTACTTAAGACCAAAAGATCTTGTGAATAAGTAAATGGAGCATAACAGACAACTCTCCCCTGCAGGAGAATTTCAAATAATGTATGTAGTTACTCCACCTCAAAGGATGGGGAGCATAAATCCCCACTTCTTGAGTATGGCTGTATACACAGTCATCCCATCCCTTGATATCTTAGAGGGACTTATTCCAGGACCCACACTGATATAGTCTGGCTACTTATCCCTGCCCAAATCTCATGTTGAATTGTAATCCCCGATGCTGGAGGTGGATCCTAGTGGGAGGTGTTTTGGTCATGAGGTGGATCTCTTATGGCTTGGTGCTATCTTTGTAATAGTGAGTTCTCACAAGATCTGGTCATTTAAAAGTGTGTGGCTCCTCTCCCCACCCAACTCTCCATTGCCCCTGCTCTGGCCATGTGATGTGCCCGCTCCTGCTTCATTTTTTGCTGAGAGTAGAAGCTCCCCGAGGCCTCTCCAGAAGCAGATGGTGGTGCTATGCTTCCTATACAGCCTACAGAACCATGAGCCAATTAAATTTCTTTTCTTATAAATTACCCAGTCTCAGGTATTTCTTTATAGCCATCTGAGAATGGAGTAATACAGAAAACTGGTGCCAGAAATGGGGCATTGCTTTAAAGATACCTGAAAATGTGGGAGCAGCTTTGGAATTGAGTAACAGGCAGAGAATAGAAGACAATGGAGGGCTCAGAAAAAGACAAGAAGATGAGGGAAAGTTTGGAACTTCTTAGAGACTTATTAAACGGTTGTGACCAAAAGGCTGATAGTGATATGGACAAAGGCCAGGCTGATGAGGTCTCAGATGGAGACGAGGAACTTTTATTGGGAACTGGAGCAAAGGTCATCCTTGTTGTACTTTAGCAAAGAATTTGGCTGTATCATGTCTATGCCCTTAGAGATCTGTGGAAGCTTGAACTTGAGGGTGATGACCTGGAAGATCCCAGAATGGTAAATCCACTGGCAGCTTTCACCTTGCACCTGGAAAAGCTGCAGGCATTCAACTCCAACCTATGGGAGCAGCCACAGAGGCAGAGCTGCTCATGGCCTTGGGAGCCCACCCCTTATGCCACTGTGCCCTGGGTGTAGGACATGGATTCAAAGGAGATTATTTTGGAGCTTTAAGTTTTAATGACTACCCTGCTGGGTTCTGAACTGTGGGGCTCTGAAAGGGGCCTGTAGCCCCGTTCCTTTGGCTGATTTCTCCCTTTTGGAATGAGAATGTTTACCCAATGCCTATATTCCCATTGTATCATGGGAGTAAATAATTTTTTTTATTTTATAGGCTCATAAGGGAAGGAACTCATCTCTAGATGACACTTTGAACTTAACTTGGGACTTCTGAGTTAATGCTGGAATGAATTAAGATTGGGGGGACTGTTGGGAAGGCATGATTATGTTTTCCAATCTGAGGACATGTCACTTGGGAGAGGCTGGGGCAGAATGATATGGTTTGGATGTTTTTTCCTGTGCAAATCTTATGTTGAATTGTAATCCTCAGTGTTGGAGGTGCGGCCTGGTGGGAGGTGTCTGGATCATGAGGGTGGATCCCTCATGGCTTAGTGTTGTCTTTGTGATAGTGCGTTCTCATGAGATCTGGTCATTTAAAAGTGTGTGGTACCTCCCCACAACCGCCCCCAACTCTCTCTCTCCCTTGCTCCTTCTTTCACCATGTAATTTCCCTGCTTCTGCTTTGCCTTTCACCACGAGTAAAAGCTACCTGAGGCCTCTCCAGAAGCTGAAGGATGTCAGCGCCGTGACTGTACAACATACAGAACTGTGAGCTAATTAAACTTTAAAAACTACCCAGTCTCTAATATTTATTTATAGCAACACAAGAATAGCCTAATATACCCACGGTTATCAAAATCCACACATACGCAAGTCCTGAAGTGGGCCCTGAAGAACTCAGCCATACAAAAAGTCAGCCCTCCCTATCTGCTGGTTTCAAATTTCTCCAGTACTGTATTTTCCATCCACATTTGGTTGCATATGTGGAACTTGTGAATACAGAGGGCCATATGTATTTACTGAAAAAAAACTCTGTGTATGTGGACCTGTGCTGTTCCAACCTGCATTGTTATAGGGCCAACTGTACTGACTTCCTTCCAAAGAATACAGTGTGGAAAGCAGGAGATAGAGTAACTTTACAGTAGAGAAACTTGACAAAAATAATACTTCGATCACGTGATCAGGGTAAAAATCACAGTGATAAATTGTGTTGATAGTATATACCCTTGATATGATGTGATGAAAATAGTACCTTATCTCTGTGATCTTCCTCTTAAAAAACCATAATCTCAGTCACACAAAAAAACATCACACAGGCTGGGCACGGTGGCTCACACCTGTCCTCCAAGCACTTTGGGAGGCCAAAGTGAGTGGATCGCCTGAGGTCAGGAGTTCGAGACCAGCCTGGCCAACATGACGAAACCCTGTCTCTACTAAACATACAAAAATTAGCTGGGCATGGTGGCATGCACCTGTAATCCCAGCTACTCTGGAGGCTGAGACAGGAGAATTGCTTGAACCAGGGAGTCAGAGGTTGCAGTGAGCTGAGATGGCACCACTGCACTCCAGCCTGGCAACAGAGCAACCCTCCATCTCAAAAAAAAAAATAAATAAATAAATAATAAAAAATATTTTAAAAAATTTGATGACTTAATGACGCAGATAAAGTGTTTAATGCAACAGCTGGCCTGGCACAGAGGTACAGTTCACATTTACTATATGAATGAGCGAGCAGATGAATGAAAGTTTCAAGTGGCCTCTACCTCCGGGGGACCCCAGCTTGTCCTTCAGTGGAATTTATTGGAAGTGCTAGGGAGGGACTCACTTGGAAATTTAATTTTGCCAGGCATGGTGACTCATGCCTGTAATCCCAGCACTTTGGGAGGCCGAGGTGGCCAGATCACTTGAGGTCAGGAATTTGAGTCCAGCCTGGCCAACATGGTAAAACCCCATCTCTACTAAAAATACAAAAAGTAGCCAGGCATGGTGGTGCAAACCTGTAATCCCAGCTACTTGGGAGACTGAGGCAAGAGATTTGCTTGAACCCAGGAGGCAGAGGTCACAGTGAGCCTAGATTGAGCCATTACACTCCAGCCTGGTTGACGAAAGTGAAACTCTGTCTCAAAAAAAGAGAAAAACATCAGACAAATCCCAATGGAGAGACATTCTATAAAACACCTGCTCAGTACTCCCCAAAACTGTCAAGATCATCAAAAACAGGGAGATCCCATACAAAGTTTAAAAAAAAAATAGCTGAGAGGCTGAAGCGGGAGGATCACCTGAGTCTGGGAGGATGTCGCTGCAGTGAGCTGTGACTGCACCACTGTACTGCAGACTAGGAGACAGAGCAAGACCTTGTCTCAAAAAAAAAAAAAAAAAAAATCCCAAAACAAAACAAACAAAAAATAACAAAAAAAAGTCTGAGAAACCGTTATGGTCAAAAGGGGCCTAAAAAGACACAACTATGTTTTATGGCATCCTTGATGAGTCCTGCAACAGAAAATGGACATCAGATAAAACCTAAAAAAATACAAATCAAGTACGGATGTTAGTTAATAACAGTGTATCAATGTAGGGTCCTTAATTGTAACAAATGTATGATACTGATGTAACACATTAAGAATAGGGGAAATGGCCAGGCACCAGGGCTCACGCCTGTAATCCCAGCACTTTGGGAGGCTGAGGCGGGCAGATAACGGGTCAGGAGTTTAAGACCAGTCTGGCCAATATGGTGAAACCCCTGTCTCTACTAAAAATACAAAAATTAGCTGGGCGTGGTGGCAGGTGCCTGTAGTCCCAGATACTTGGGAGGCTGAGGCAGGAGAATTGCTTGAACCTGGGAGGTGGAGGTTGCAGTGAGCCGAGATTGCCCCACTGTACTCCAGCCTGGGTGACAGAGTGAGACTCCATCTCAAAAAAAAAAAAAAAAAATAGTAGAAAGTGTGGATATGTGGGAACTCTCTATACTATCTTTGCAATTTTTCTGTAAATCTAAAATTCTTAAAAATGATGTCTATTTTTAAAAAAGATATTGCACACGCTTAAGTGTTTTTTACCCTACAGTATCCACCTATATTTAGAAATTATATGTCCACGGCTCAGTGCGATGGCTCACACCTGTAATCCCAGCACTTTGGGAGGTCAAGGTGGGAGGATCACCCGGGGTCAGGAGTTCAAGACCAGCCTGACCAACATGGTGAAACCCCATCTCTACAAAAATAAAAAAATTAGCTGGTCCTGATGGTGGGTGCCTGTAATCCCAGCTACTTGGGAGGCAGAGGCAGGAGAATCGTTTGAATCCACATGGCAGAGGTTGCAGTGAGCCAAGATGGTGACATTGCACTCCAGCCTGGGTGACAGAGTGAGATTCCCATCTTAAAAAAAAAAAAAATGTGTCCACATAAGCGTGGTGGGTGACATATCCATGCCTGTGCATAGTGGGAGCTTTAAGGGAAGGGGTGACACTTATGAATCAGTGATCATTTCTCCCTGATCACCTGACTGGGTAGTATTTGTCAGTCACATTATGTTGTGTGATTTCAGCATGTATTGTTAGTTAGTCAGTGTTTGTTGTAGCCTAAATATTTACATACCCATTCCCTGAAATTCCATGGTGAGTAGAAGGAGGTTGTGGGATAGTGGTTATCCGAGTCCATTTGGCTGCCATAGCAAAATACCATAGGCTAGTGGCTTAAACAGAAAGTTATTTCTCATATCTCGGAAGACTGATATGATGGTGCTGGTAAGGTAGGTTTCGTTCTGAGTCCTCTTCTCTTGACTGCCATCCCACTGTGCTCACATGACCTTTTCTTTAAGTGCACATGCAGGGAGAGCTCTTAGGTGTCTCTTCTTATAAGGGCACTAATCCCATTATGAGGGCCGCAGCCTAATGACCTCATCTAACCCTAATTACCTCCCAAAGGTCCCATCTCCAAATAGCATCACATGGGGGTTCAGGCTTCAACATATACATTTTGAAAACAAAATCTATATTTGAGAACAAACATTAAGTCCATAACAGTAGTGAAGAGCCCCAGGCTTTGGAGCCAGATTACCTTCATTCAGATCCTGACTTTACCCCTTACTAGTTTTGTGACTTTGAACAATTTACTTTGTGTCTGTCTGTGCTTCCATTTCCTCATCTGTAAAATGAGGGATATTAACAATGCCCACCTTTCAGGTTGCTTGAAGGATTAAATGCAGCAATGTATATAAATGTAGTGCTTAGAACAGTGTTGGCATGTAAATATCAGTCAGTGAATGCTAGCTATTATTATCATTGCTATGATGTAGTTCATGAGCTCCTACTAGTATTTTTTAAATATATATAAAAAGTGTCGTGAAGTCAGATATGCCTGAGAAATGCTGCAAGAAACAATGGGGAAGTTTGGAGAAAGGGTTTGAGTAGGGAGGGTCTGCCTGTAGTGTTTTACTTTCTCTGCAGATGTGCCCATCAAAGACACCTAGCCAGAGCTGGCCATTTCCTTCCTTTGTTCGTTACCTCATCAGTCTGGCTAGAATATTACGTACTTGGCACGTTCCGATTTTAACTTAGGGAAAAAAGATGAAGTTACACATTCAACTATATAATACTGTTCTCAGTGCCACCTTGTATTCTTTTTCCAATGCAGAGAATATGTAAATAAAAGCAGACATCTAGTAAATACAGCACGCAGTTATACATTCAATTTCATTTGAGTTCCAAGTTCAATTTTGATATCTTAACAAATGCCTACCTTTACTCCATGGTTAATTTTAATGGTCATTTTATTCCTCATCTAATACACATACCATAAATTTACTGTCATAACCATTTTTAAGTATACAGTTCAGTACAGACTGTATTTTTATTTTTAATGCTTGTTTTATGGGCCCACCTGCATTTTACTTGTGGACTATGCAAACACAACATATATACATCATTTTTTTTTCTTTTTTTTTTTTGAGATGGAGTCTGTCACCCAGGCTGGAGTGCAATGGTGTGATCTTGGCTCACTGCAACCTCCTCTTACCGAGTTCAAGCGATTCTTCTGCCTCAGCCTCCCGAGGAGTTGAGATTAGAGTAGAGATGCGGTCTCACCATGTTGGTCAGGCTGGTCTCAAACTCCTGACCTGTGGTGATCCACCCGCTGTGGCCTCCCAAAGTGCTGGGATTACAGGCATGAGCCACTGTGCCTAGTCTTTTTTTTTTTTTTTTTTTTTTTTTAAGTTATCAGATGCCTGATAACCACACCCAAAGGAAAGCTATGGAACATTTTGTTGTCTTGCTTTTTTTTTTAATGGCTCAGCTCTGTTCAAGGAAAGGTTTAGTTTTTTAAGAAAATTTCAATAATCTGAATAATGATAATTGCTGTCTAAACCTCCCTGCACAGCTGATAATGCATTGTTCCTCTGATACCTTACCTTTTGTATAGAAAGATAAACATCTCTTTGGTTCTCTTTGCCTTCTGGTAAAGAAAGAAGTTGCACAGAGAAAGGCTGTTCTCTGGCTAAAAAGGAACCAGAAAAGAAGTTGCCAACATGGAGAGGCCTAGGGCATGCTAGGAAGGGAAGCAGAGGGGCCCACGGCATGCTGGGAGGGAAGCAGAGGGGCCCATGGCATGCTGGGAGGGAAGCAGAGGGACCCAGGGCATGCTGGGAGGGAAGCAGAGGGGCCCACGGCATGCTGGGAAGCAGAAATGGAGAGGCCTGGGGACCATGGCTGCTAGAGAGCCTGCTATTCCAGGCTCCTCTTGAAAGTTCTTGTGTTCAGCTAGCTAGTCATTGTGACTCAGCTCTGCCTGCGAAGCGCCTACAGTCTAGTTGAGAAGGTAAGGTACATATATAAATATATTAAAAAGCAGTTCAAATTCACATTTAAAATATATCAGCGAGTAAGCAGAAATCCTGTGAGTTGGAAGGTTAGAGGAAGCTTGGTGGGAGAAGTAGGATTCCCAGTGGATCCTGAAAGATGGGTAGATTGTTAAGAAATAGAGATAATTAAGGTCCCACTGCTAGAGAGACTATATGTAAGTAGAGGAGGAAAGTGAACATAGCATGTTGGGAAAATCTGTATCTCCCAAGCTATTTTATTGTTGATTTTCACCATCTCCCGAACTTCAGTTGGTTGGATTGGTTTTTGCCATTTTGCAATCACTCCTTAAATCTCCAAGGCAATCTCCAGCATTTACCTTTCTTTATTTCTATGGATGAGAAACAGATCTGTCTTTTTGTCTTTTTATTTCTGTGGATGAGAAACAGATCTGTCTTTTTGTCTTTTAGAGCATTGGCTTCCTAAGTGTAGAAGTCATGACTGACGCGCAATGTGTCTGGGAAAAACTAAAGGAGTTATTCTTTGCATCCAAGGTTAGACTGTCCTCATGGCAAGAGATGTTTGGGAATAGTTTTTGGCAGTGATCCCATCTTCAGACCCTTCTAGGGTACTCACGGCTAGCTAACTCCTGCTGGTGATGGTCTCCCATCATTGACCTTGAGTTTCTCCAGAAAGAGATCACATGTGGGTCTTCCATAACTGTGTTTTTTCAACAGCAGCACTGGCCAGTGTGGCCACAGAGTCAGAACTGGCTCAAGTCTGGACCCTGAAGGCACTGATCAACTTTCTGGTCTCTCTTGAGCTTGTGGGGTCTCAACCATTCATCTGATTACTCAACTTATCCTGGCCAAGGGATTTAGCCAAGAAGAAAGGGCATCTGGGCAGTATGCCATGGAAGGTTGTCCCCCAGGAAACAACACACCCTTTATTTATGGTCTTTCCTTTCCCCCCATCAAATCAGATTTTGCTTTCTTCCACTACTGAGGTAACAGAGACAAAGACTTGTGTTTAATATGCAAAACCAGTAGCTTACATCCAAATTGCTGTTTTCCCTGCAAAAAGACTTCTTTCAGTGCTTTACAATCCATTAGCTATTCACTTTCATCGCGTGGGTTAGATTTACCTATTTTTTGCTGCAAGTTTTATATAGTTTAATCACAAGGAAAAAGAAGCAGTTCTATACTACTATTTCTTTTTTCCAACCAGTCATCCCACTGAATTTTTATTAAGAAAATTCTGCCTGGATGTTAAAAAATTTTACATGAAAGAATTGCAAATAAGTATAAGAATTGCACATATGCATAAAAATAATTGTATTTTGTCTTATTTTCCAAAAGATGATAAAAATCGCTGACATATGCAAGTATAAAAGCACTATATGCCCTCAATTTCTTTTGGTTTCCTCATCTGTAAAATGAAAGATTTGTCCTGCATAGATTATTTTTCAGTTTCATTCTAGTTTAATATTCCATAATCCTGCAGGAGGATATGGTGCTGTTTTTTTGTTGGAAATTCAAGATGGTAGCATACAAAAAGAAGACTAGACAGAGAAACAGACATTTGTGCTGGAGTAGACTGGCAACTACCACCTAAGACCTTTTTTTATTTGGACAGGTCCTTAGAATGGTCAGCAATAGCGTAAGTGGAAGTAAGAGTCAGCAATTGCTCCATACTCACCTGGAGTTTAAATTGGCAGCCAAAGGTTGCAAACTCAAATTCCTCCAGCATTTTGCAGTTGGTACTATAGGTGTGTGAAGTGGTAGAGTGGGTACCTGAGGGGAGTGTTAGGAACCTCAGTCTGTAGGAGAATGCCTGTCTCCTCCCTAAAAGCATGAAAATAAATAAATAAATAATATAATACTGGTGACCAAAACACACAGACAAATCTCTGGCTATATGTAGCCTGTAGGCTAAATATAAGAGTTTCCGAACCTTAAATTGCAATTCAGCCAATCTTTTCATTTTTTAAAGAAGAATCTGAGGTCCAGAGAGGTACAGTAGTTTGCCCAAGGTCAGACAGCAATTTAGTAGCATAGCAAGGCCGAGAAGCCAGATTTTTTGCAGTCTAAGTCAGTGTTCTTCCGTCTGGTTATCTCTCAGCTCAGATCTGCTCCAGCAAGCAAGCCTGCTGATTGCCTAAACGCTGAATAGATTGTGGCTTTGCTGCCTTTACCTGTGCATTGTTTATAACAATAGCTACTTCATAAAGGTAAAAGTAGATTTCTATGGTTAGAATACGTGCTACAGAAATTAATGTACTGGAAACTCGATCCCCAACGCAACAGTGTTGGGAAGTGGGGCATAATGGGAGTTGTTTAGCCCCAGAGGCTTGTGTCTTTCAAGCCCTTTTGAATGGACTAATGCCATTATAAGAAGGGCTCATAGATTCCTCCTCCCACCTTTCTCTCCTTTTCCTCTCTCCCTATCCCCATCCTCCACTTTTTCCCTTCCATATTCCATCTTGAAAGGATGAAGCAGGAGTGCCCTCACCAGATGACAGTGTCTTGATCTTAGACTTCCTAACCTCCAGAACTGTGAGAAAATAAATTTCTGTTCTTTATAAATTACTCAGTCTCAGATATTCTGTTATAGCAGCATAAAACATACTAAGACATAGATCTATGTTAAAGTCACTTTCAAAAAGTGTTGCTATGTTATTAATTCATTATTAAATCATGAACACTAGAATAGTGCCATTCAGCAGCTCCATACATAATTTTAAATGACTTAGTAGAAACATGTTTTAAAAAACAATATATCAAAAATATAATCATTTCAACTTGTGATAAATATATAAAATTATTAATGGGATATTTACATTATTTTTTCATAGAACTCTTCAAATCTTATAGTACATCTTAATTCAGACAGCCACATTTCAAGTGCTTGATAGCCACATATGGCCAGTGGCTACCATATTGGACAGTGTGGTTCTAGAAGGTTCCTTGTTTCATTCTCACCCTACTCACAGCCAACCAGGAAAGGGAGAAAGTTCCCAGAGGCTTGTCTCTTTCAAGTCTTCTATTGTTGGTTAATTAAATCCCTAAGCAACGGCTGAGTCACTTGCAACTGTGGAAGACAATTTAAGTAGTCTGTCTCAAAGCCAAGAACATAGCTCCCCACATAAAAGGAGCAGAGGCAAGTCCTTTGAGTTAGATGCCTTGAAGGAAGAAGAGTCTGTACTGAGTCAGGTGCCCCTGTATGGGAGGGAAGGAGATTGCCAAGGGGACAGAGGAGAGCAGAGAAGAGAAATGGGTCTCCTTAGGGTCACCATTTCCCTCCAGAGCCCCTGTGAAGGAGAGTCTGTGGTGCTTTCCTCACTTAGGTCTCACAGCCTCTTCATGAAGCAGGTATTGTACTATTCTCACTTTAGAGAGAAGGAAACCCAGATGGAGAGGTCATATACTTGCCTGAGGTCATGTAGCTATGTAGCTAGTAATTAGCAAAGCTAGTGCTCCACACTCAGATCTGATGGACCTCAATACCTATTTCTTTTTTCTTTTTTTTTGAGACGGAATCTTGCTGTTATCGCCCAGACTGGAGTGCAATGATGCGATATTGGCTCACTGCAACCTCCACCTCCCAGGTTCCAGCAATTCTCCTGCCTCAGCCTCCCGAGTAGCTGAGATTACCGGCACCTGCCACCACACCTGGCTAATTTTTGTCTTTTTAGTAGATATGGGTTTCACCATGTTGGCCAGGCTGGTCTTGAACTCCTGACCCCAGATGATCCACCTGCCTTGGCCTTCCAAAGTGCTGGAATTATAGGCGTGAGCCATTGCACCCAGCCTCAATACCTATTTCTTAACCACTGGGCTGTATTAGGAAGTTCTGAAACCATCTCCAAATACCACAGAGGGTACAAGAACTTTTGCGTAAAATGTGCATGAATATTTGATGTTTACATACAACTTATTGTTGTCTACATGACTGAATGGTCTATTTTTGGGCAAATTTCCATTTAAAACAGTATCACTCTTTCTCAACACAGTGGTTGCTTCTTAATCTTTCTCTTTGCTATGCATTTTCACCCATTCACTATTTCTGGTGGACTCCTGGAAGCAAAACTGTATGGGAAAATGGGAGACTCAGACAGCAAAAGAGTAGGAGGTAAATGCCAGGAATCAGCAGGGCTAGCTATCTGTATAGGAGTTGGCTGAATGTGGCATCTGATCTGGGATGGAAGAGAAGGGAAATACCACACATTTTATTTTCTCAAAATAGCTGATCAACCTCAGTCCTGTAATTAGTGAGTTATTCCCACTAGGTAATTCATCTCACTAGAGGGAAGGCGTTTTCTCTAGAAGACCCCATTGAGATGAAGCAGGCTCAATGGGGAGGCCAGATGGAATGGCAACTGAGTCTGGAGTCCAAGGAGCTGTATTGCCCGTGTTTGACACCCTGCTCTGCCACTTTCCAGATGAGGCACCTTGGACAGTTTACTGAAATTCCTCTGCCTCAGAGTCTTCATTTAAAAACTGGATATAAAACTAGTTTTATGTGATAGGAGTTTCAGGATGATTAAAAGAGATGATGAACGTAAAGTTCCTGAAGAGTAGCACTCAGCAATCTTTCGGTGCAATAGCATGAATGCCCAGTTCAGTGGTTCTTAACCACCAACTCACCAGGAATCACCAGGAGAGTTTATTAAAATACAGGGACCCAGGCTTATTTTCCCAAGAGGGGGAGGGGTTACAAACAAGCTACGTTTATCCCCTGCCTTGGCTGGCATTGGTGTACCAGAATATTAAGTCCTTATCCATGTGGTGCCAAAAATACCAAGAGGCCATGTGATGTCGTGGGAAAGGCATGGGCTTCAGTGCCAGGCAGGTCTGTGATGAAACTCGGCCCAGTCACTTGCTGGCTATATGACCCTGGGGAAGGCTCGTTATCTCTCTGAGCCTCAGTTTCCCTATTTGTGTGGTGGAAATTGACTGAGAAATCCCTGGCTGGAAGCACCCCGCCCCCGGGAAGTTCCCAACCCCCATGCTGAAAAGACCCGTATGCTCCCCGTGTGCGCCCAAACTCAAACAAAGCCCTGGCTCGGCTCCAAACTGCCACGTCAACTTCCCGCCCATGCCAATAGCTAAACCAATCTCCAACCTCAACGTCAGCTCTCCCTTCCCT
>PVKV010016923.1:0-49306 GCA_004027835.1 Alouatta palliata | reverse complement strand
AGCAATTCTCCTGCCTCAGCCTCCTGAGTAGCTGGGACTACAGGCACGTGCCACCATGCCCAGCTAATTTTTGTATTTTTAGTAGAGACGGGGTTTCACCATGTTGACCAGGATGGTCTCGATCTCTTGACCTCGTGATCCACCCGCCTCGGCCTCCCAAAGTGCTGGGATTACAGGCGTGAGCCACCGTGCCCGGCTTCTTTTGTATTTTTTATAGAGATGGGGTTTCACCATGTTGTCCAAGATGGTCTCAAACTCCTGAGCTCAAGAGATCCACCTGCCTCAGCCTTATAAAGTGCTAGGATTATAGACGTGAACCACCAGGCCTGGTCGACAGATGGCTTTTAGTTACACAATTGACTGGGTTTAAAATATATATTCTTCATATAGAAGAACAACTTATGTAGATGCCTCATGCTCTCAGGAGGTGGAGTGTAACTCCTCACTCTTTAAGTGTTGGCTTCACATAGTGATTTCCTGCCAAAGAGTATAGTATGAAATGGGGAAACAAGGTGAACTTTATGGTGAAGAAACCTAACAAATCGCCTCAGCCAAGTGGTTGAGTTTCATATTAACGGTTTGATAAGTCATGTTAACAGTACCTTTGATATGATGTGAAGAAAATAGTCCTTTATGTGGGTATGGATGTTTCCTCTTCTGAACCCATAACGCCAGTCTAAACATGAGAAAAACATCAGATAAATCCCAATAGCAAGATATTATACAAAATCTCTGACCAGTACTCCTCAAAACTCACAAGGTCATCAAAACAAGCAAAGTCTTAGAAATTATCACAGCCAAGAGAAGCCTAAGGAGAGACATAGTGACTAGCTGCCCTGTGGCATCCTGGTTGAGTTTCTGGAATAGAAAAAAGGTATGAGATATAGAGAAAGGATTTTGAACTCAAGTGGGCATGAATCATCTAAAGAACTAACAAACTCTATTCTACTTCCATGAGAAAATTTGCAAATTAGTTCTTATATGGGATTTTGTAAAGTCACATATAGTTTACAATTAAAAATGGCATAAATTCGAAAATGTGGCACATATACACCATGGAATATTATGCAGCCATCAAAAACGATGAGTTTGCATCCTTTGTAGGGACATGGATGAACCTGGAAGCCATCATTCTCAGCAAACTGACACAGGAACAGAAAACCAAACACCACATATTCTCACTCATAGACGGGTGTTGAACAGTGAGAACACATGGACACAGGGAGGGGAGCATATCACACTGGGGTCTGTTGGGGGGAAAAAGGGGAGGGACAGCAGGGGTTGGGGAGTTGGGGAGGGATAGCATGGGGAGAAATAACAGATACAGATGATGGGGAGGAAGGCAGCAAATCACACTGCCATGTGTGTACCTATGTAACAATCTTGCATGTTCTTCACATGTACCCCCAAACCTAAAATGCAATAAAAAGTATATATATTAAAAAAAAAGACATAAATTATGATGAAAAATGTATACCACAGAATAATAAACAAATGAACTAGTGCTAATTATATGGCTTAATAATTTATTTGATAATCTTGTGTGCAGGCCCCAAGTACTATCTTACAGGTTTGCTTTTTCTTCTTTTTTTTTTTTAAAGTGGGTCTCGCTATGTTCCCAGGCTAACCTTGAACTCCTAGGCTCAAGCAATCCTCCTATCTCACCCTGCTAAGTAGTTGGGACTACCAGCTCTGTCTTAAGTTTTGGCTGGTTTTACTTCACATCACAGGTTTGTGTATTTTTAGTCAATGTTGTAAGTGGTTAAGAACACAATCTCTAGGTGACATTACAGAAAATGGCAGAGTAGGGTGGTTTATTAATGGATTAGTTCTTCCCCTGAAACAAGCATAAGGGGGCAAAGTGATAGGATCAGCTCTTTTGGTATTCTAAAATCTGGGCGGACATTTATAGCAACCAGGAGACTGCATAATGAAAAACAGGCCAGCTGAATTTCAGTAAGAGAGTGCTGGGCATTTAATTCACTGGACTACCATCCTCATTCACCATTGTGGCAATAGCAGCAGCTGTGGGGACTATGGCCCACATTCCTGGTGTGACTTGCTTGTATTTAGTGTGGACTTTGTTCTTAAAATACTATGGTTGTGCATTTTGACTGTCTAGTGATTTCCTGAGTGACCAATGTAGAGGCTGAATTTTGTCCCATCCTTATCCCCCCCAAAAATTTACATGTAACGGATGTCCATAAAAACCTGAGAGGTCCCTAGGCTTCTGCCTTTGGCAGATCTGTGAGCTCTAGACAAGCAGAAGGCGAAGGCTAAGGTAGAAGTGTGGCCAAGCTTAGTGAGAGAGTACTTTAGCTGAGAGCCAGACTACAAAAACTTGGGAGAGTACTATTTGTTTTAGTTTTAGGCACTAAGGAAATCTAAATCTACCATTAGCTGATCACTAATATAGCAAAACAGAGACTTTAATGACCGTAAACAAAAGGAATAAAGTCTTCGCAAAAATAGTTTGGAAAAGTTACTAAATGAAAGGCTGAACCACTCAAAAATCAAAAGAAAATGCCAGAATTCTGGAATCTGATTTCCAGAATTACTACATTATAATATTCAAAATGCAAATTTCAACAGAAAGTTACAAAAAAGCATACAAAGATTCAGGAAAGGATGGCCTAGTCACAGAAAAAATAAATAAATTGATGGAAGCCACCCCTGAGGAAGTCCTGACATTGGACTTAGTAGACAAAGATGTTAATCACCTGTCTTAAATATGTGAAAATACTATGGGAAACCATAGACGAAGAACTAAAGGAAGTCAGGAAAGTAATGTATGAACAAAATAAGAACATCAATAAAGACATAGAAATTATTAAAATGAACCAAATAGAAATACTGGAGCTTAACAGTACAATAATTGAAACAAACCTTTCACAAGAGAAATTCAGAAGCAAATTTGAACAGGTAGAAGAAACAATCAGTGAACTTGGAGATGGGGCAATTGCAATTATAGCAGCAGAAAGAAAAAGGAATGGAGGAAAGTGAACAAAGCCATATGGACACCATCTTTAATTCATAAGCTTTTTAGTATGATTTATGCCAATGTGAACATTAAATCATTTATAGTCTGTAAGTTTAGCAAATGTTTGACAAGAACACAGGTTACCTAAAATCAGAGCTAGCCATAAAACTTGTGGTGGTTTATAACTATAACTATACCTTTTGAGTATAGATTCAGGCTTCAATTTTTTTTCTACTTTGTATTTAAAAATAATTTTTAGATCTGTGGAAAAGTTGCAGAAACAGTACAGAGTTCCGGTACACCCTTTACTCAGTTTCACCTAATGTAAACATCTTATGTAAACATAATACAATGACCAAAACCAGTATATTAATATTTGTATAATACTATTAACTACAGATCTTAGTTGAAGTTATCTAGTTTTTCCACTATTGTCTGTTTTCTCGTCCAGTTTCCCTTGTGTTTAGGTAAGTCTCTTTAATCGTCTCCATTCTTTTACAGAGTACTTATCTATTATTTTGTAGACTGTATCAGTTTGGGCTTATCTGATGTATTACCATTAATAGATTGAGATTATGCTTTTTTAACAAGCCAAGACTACCATATTTTGCCTTTCTCTGTGCATCCGATCAGGGTTACATGATGTTAGCATGTCTTACCGTTGGTTATGTTAACCATGACCACTTGGTTAAATGGTGTCTGTTTTCTCCATTGTTAGTATTTTTCCCTTTGTAAGGAATAAATATTTGGAGAAGATTCTTTAAGACTCAAATATCCTGTTTCCCCTAAACTTTGATCCATTGATTTTAGCATTTATCAATGGATCTTGGTGGCGATAATTACTGTGGTGTTTGCCTGGTTGTAATTTTATATCTCCCTCATTCCTGCTACCTGTATTAATTGAAATTCTTCTGTAAAAAAGAGATATGGGATTCTAAACTCATTACTATCTCATTGTGTTCAGGTAGAGATAAAGATAATAAGTCACTACTTGATTAGCAGTTCTCTCTAACGCAATGTTAGAGAAAATTATCCACTGTATTCTCACTTGATTTTCCTTTCTGGAATTTTAGATACTCTTTTATAGCCTATTGATATATATAATTATTTAATATATCTCATATTAAATAAGTTATTTAAAAATAAAAATTACCTGAAACTTCTTGTTCATTTCTTACTTTTTCTTTATCTGAAATTTGAGACAATAGAGCCTATACTTCCTGATTGGAAAGATTAATTAGCTAATGATGGTTCCTAAGATACCTAGGGGGAGTTTTACAAGCTTTCAAGGACTTTTTTATTAGCTCTCTTCCTGCTGTCTTCCCAAAAATAAATACAGTTTCTCTTTGACTTGATGCTGCATTAACCGTATTTTTCAGCAAACTGGGGAAAAATCAATAAAGTTCAAATATAAACTCATTCCACCAATGAATCATAAAGTGACTACACTATGCCATTAGGTGGGGGTGAGCATGAGTGAACAGAAAGGCAGCCATTGCCTTCATTGTAGCTTATATTGTAGTCTGAGGATACATATTAGAAACATACATTTTGGGTGTGGTTGTTTACACCTATAATTCCAGCACTTTGGGAGACCATGGTGGGAGGTGATAGGATGCCATCATGAAGTGGGAGAGGTATGCAGGGCCATGGAGGTAGTGGAAGAACATAGGGTATTATTCTTGAAACAATGGAAAGCCACTCACAGACTTTGAGAAGGGAAAAGATATAATCTAATTTACATTGAAAGGGAAGAAAGTGGAAATTTTATGTGGAATGGATTGAAGACCTTTAATCTGAGTTTTGGGGTCAGTACCTGTGTATAAAATTCTTGAAGAACAATTAGAATGAAGTACATGAAATTTACTACAATTTGTAGAGTAAAATATATAATTAGAGGAAGGGAGAAATGTAGTTTTCTGCAGTTTGGTAGGGAAGCCCTTTGTAAGTTGTTGAAGAAGTCCAGGTGAATAAAATGGACTTATGTGATGGCAGTGAATGTGGAGAAGTGAAAACATGAGTTCTTTTGAAAGCAGAACTCAAATGGACACTGAGAAATATTAAATGTATAATGTTTATGTCATTTGTATTTAGTAGTAATGAACACTGCAAGTCTGTAATCAAGAAATTATGATATTAATTTGATTAGGGGAGTTGTTTTCAGAGCCTCTTAAAAGTTTTTTTGAGAGGGAGGAGACTGAATTGCATGACTGTTTAAAAATGATCTCACTGTCTCATAGCCATGATTTTTATAGGAACTAAGTAATTGTGTAGGACATTCAATTTTTTGTTCAGCTAGTTGCTACATATGTTTTTAAAAATAATTGTGAGTACTTACCTAAAGCACTTTTAAAAATAATGCATTAGCATTAACTGATTCAACAAATTAATAATATTGGAAATTTAATAGGATCAGAAAAAATGTGAATAATATAAGCTTCTGTTGCATAATGCAATTGTTAAGAGTAAATGCGTCTATGATGGTACTTAAGTCTTTATAATTGTTTACTTGTTCAACTTACCTAATTAGATTTTTATTGCTGCATATTAAATAACAGTATGAGACCTCACTTCATGTCTCTGGCCTTCAGCTTCTTCTTTTGTAAAATCAAAGTTTGACTCAATTGCCTTTGCTTTCTAATATATCATTTCTTCATATAGGCAACAAACATTTACTAAGGAGCTATTAATGGATCAGTCACAGGTGGAAGAATGTTGTGAATATAGAAGTGACTGGGACTGTGTCTAAAAGATCATATAATTTAGTATGGAAAACTGAAAAGGTAAATAATTACAGCAGTGAACTAAGAGTTACTGTGGAAGTGTTTCTAAGGTAGACAATGGGAAGATGAGAAATGATCAGTTTTAATAGTGCAATTATGGAAGGCATTTTAGCTTTTGCACCCTATTTGTTGCTCTTCCTTGTGTTCCAGTTGAAAAGGATGAAGGGAGAGAATTCATTAAGAGGTTGAATTGCCGGAATTTAGTGACCATATGACTATTCCTGTTTCGTAATGTTTAGTTTGTCTTTGTGAAACAAAACTGAAGTGTTATCATTTACTGAGTACCAACTGTTGGGCTAGGTACGTGATGTTATGTTTATTCTAATCCTCACAAACATTTTTGCAGTAAACTGGTATTATTTGCATTTTACAAGTAAGAAATACAAAGTTCAGGTAATTTTAGTAATATACCTAATGCCAGAATCTGCTAAGGACATGATATCCAAGCCCATCCAAAACAGACACTAAGGCCAGATGCGGTGGCTTACACATGTAATCCCAACACGTTTTGGGAGGCTGAGGTGAGAGGCTTGCTTCAGCCCAGGAGTTCAAGACCAACCTGGGTGACGCAGTGAGACTGGTCTCTACAAAAAATAAAATAAAATTAGCCAGGTGTAGTTGCAGATCCTGTGATCCCAGCTACTTGGGATCGAGTTGTCTGAGCCTCAGAAGTTGTGCTGTTGTACGGTAGCCTGGGTGGCAGAGTGAGACCACTGTCTTAAAAATAAATAAACTAACAAAATAAACACCAAATTGCCTTTTAAAATTTTGTAGACAACAACAGCCTAATAAATGGCTGAATAGAATTATTGTCAAAATCCTTGTTATTTACAGAGTTTATTTCCATGATTTGGATCACCAATAAGAAGTCTCAATCTTAATTACCAATTTGGCAGGAAAATATACCTTTGTCTGTTCTATTGCTTTCTTCAGAATAATGTAAAGTCAACTGTTTACAGTTAGATTTAAAAAATATGAGTTGGGTTGCTTCACAATCTAGTTATTTTTAGTACTGCTAATATTTTATGTTTGTATGGTATCACCGGGGAGTCTACTTATTTCCCACAATACTTCTTTTGTTTTTGAGACAGAGTCTCGTTCTGTTGCCCAGGCTGAAGTGTAGTGGCTCCATCTTGGCTCACTGCAGCCTCTGCGTCCTAGGTTCACGTGATTCTCCTGCCTCAGCCTCCTGAGTAGCTGGGACTACAGGCACGCATCTCCACGGCTGGCTAATTTTTGTATTTTTAGTAGAGATGGGATTTCACCATATTGGCCAGGATGGTCTCAATCTCCTGACCTTGTGATCTGCCCACCTTGGCCTCCCAAGGTGCTGGGATTACAGGTGTGAGCCACTGTGCCAGCCTATTTCCCACAATACTATAATGGAGTAGAGCTGATGGTACCCTTTTTTATGGATAAGGAAACAATAACAGTGACTTTACTAGAATCCCACTCTTACTATGTAACAGAGCTATATTTTTATGTTGGCTATTAAACTTTAAGATGGTCAAAGTTCTCAAATAAAATGTTTTGTTACTTCAATAAACCTTGGAAAATTTATGATTTAATAACTCTGATACTTAGCAAAGATGTGCAGTGGCAAATGGGAAAAGAAAGAATATAAGCCCAGGGAGTTATTTATAAATGCAAATGCACATTTACAAATACATCTTAATGTACTTAACTTATAAGTACATTAAGAAGAGTACTAAGATTTATTTCCATGATAAAGAGGAGGTGTTTAAATCAAAATGAACATCTGTGAATCTAAATATTCCATATGTACTTTAGCTCTGAATGGAGTTTAAGATCTAACTGAAAGGAATTAAGCACTTGAAAAATGACTTATTTTGAATAACTAAATGTAGTACTTGACCCTAGACTGGGTCCTGGACTGCAGGATGGAAAAAAAGCATAATAGGTAAATATTATGGACAATTTTAGTCAATGAATTTGACAATTTAGGCGAAATGGACAAATTGATAAATTCCTTAAAAACTACCAAAGCTTACTCAAGAAGTGATAGATAATCTGAGTATCTCTGTGTGTGTATCTGTATCTATATATATGAAGACCTTATATATTTAGTTAAAAACCTTGCCACAAAGAAAACCCCAAGCCAGTGGTTTCGTTGGTGAATTTTATTACTCAATAAAGGAAGAAATAATACAGATTTTATACAAACTCTTCCAAAAAGTACAAGAAGGAACAGTATTTCCCAACTCATTGTCTGATACCAAAATCAGAGAAAGATAGAAGAAAAGGAAATTATCATCTCATATCTTTCATAAACTTTGCTGTAAAAAATGGAAAAATTTTAACCAAGACCAACAATATATAGAAAGAATAATACTTAATGACTAAGTAGGGTTTATTCTGGGAATGTAAGATGCTTTTAACATTTGAAATTTGATCGATGTAATTTACCACATTAACAGGTCAAAACAGAAAAATCAGTTGATCATAATTATCTCAGTAGATGCAACAAAAAGTATTTGACAAAATCCAGCATCCATTCATGATCTAAAGCTGTCAACATATTAGGAATGAAAGGAAACTTCCTCAGCCTAACTGAGGGAATCTACAAAAACCTGGAAAAGTGACAGATTTCATCCTAATATTGGAAACAAGGCAAGGATTTCTCTGTAACCACTTCTATTCAACATCATGCTGGAGATCCTACATAATACAAAATGCATAAGATGTAAGTAAAATACATAAAGATTGGCAAGAAGTTCAACTGTCTTTATTCATAGGTAACATAATTGTTTCCTGTGTTAAAGGATGTAAAGTTAAAAGCATATACACATAACAGTTGATCAGTGTTGCAGGGTACAGGGTCAATATAGAAAAATCAATATTGATTTAAGAATTAACAAGGAGAAATTGATATAAAAAATAACAGTACAATAGTACCAAAAATGAAATTTGCAAAGATGGGATTTAAAAATTATGTACAATACATATACATTTGAAACTGCAGATCCTTTAGGGAAATTAAAGAAGACCTACATAAATGGAGAGTTATACGGTATTCCTGGACAGAGAGACTAAATATTGTTATCAGTTCTTCTCCAATTGGTCTATGGGTTTAACTCTGTTCCAAACAGAATGTCATCATGCTTTTTTATAGATATTGATATTTCTTCGGCAGCTTCCTTACCTCTCTCAGCCTTTATAGAACTGAAGAGACGTAGGGTCTTACTCTAAATTAGGTTTTGGCTTGAGAAAATGTGGCTGGTTTGATTTTCTAAACAGACCAGTCACATTTTCTTCGTATCAGCAATAAAACTGTTTTACTTTATTATCATTCATGTAATCAGTGGAGCAGCATTTTTAATTTTCTTTAAGAACTTTCCTTTGCATTTACAAACTGGATAACTCTTTGGAACAAGAGGCCTAGCTGTTAGGCTATCTTGGCTTTCAAAATGCCTTCTTCACTAAGCTTAATCATCTCTAACTTTTGAGTTAAAATGAGAGACACATGACTCTTTCTTTTACTTGAACACTTAGGAGGCCATTGTAGGGTTATTAATTGGCCTAATTTCAATTTAGTTGTGCTTCGGAATAGCAAGGTCCAAGGAGAGGGAGAGAGATGGGGGATGACCAGTTGGTAGAACAGTCAGAACACACAGATTTATTAAGTTTGCTGTTTTATATGTAATTGTTTCAAAACAATTATAATCATAACATCAAAGATCACTGATCATAGATCAACATAACTGATAATAGTAATGAAAAAGTTTGAAATATTATAAGAATTATAAAATGTGACACAGAGACATGAAGTGAGCAGATATTGTTGGGAAAATGGCACCAATATACTTATTTAATGCTGGATTGCCTCAAAATGTCAATTTGTAAAAATAAATCTGCAAAGAGCAATAAAGTAAAGCACAGTAAAATGTAGTATGCCTGCATCTAGAATATATAAAAAACCATCATGATTCCGTAATAAGAAGACAATCTAATTAAAAAATTAAATCCATACAAATGTAGGTGAGTAAGCCTGTGGAAAGATACTCAATAACATTAATCATTAGGAAAATTATATTAAAATCACAACAAGCTACCACTACACATCCACTTCAGATAAAGTGTAAAAGATTGACAATGCCAGGTGTTGCTGAGGATTAGAGCCACCGAAACTCTCATATGCTGCTGGTGGGAATATAAAATGGTACAACAATTTGGAAAACAACGAGTTCATCAGTTTCTGAAAAAGTTAAACATGGCTGGGCACAGTGGCTCACACCTGTAATCTCAGCAACTTCAGGAGTTGTATAAGATGAAAAGTTCTGGAGATTGGTTGTACAACACTGTGTATATATTTAACACTACTGAAGTTTGTACTTTAAAATGTCTGAAATGGTAAATGTAATGTGAATTTTTTAACAATTAGAAAAAAATCCCAAAGCCCAAAATGTTTTATGTTCTAGGAACAGTATTATGTCTTAGTCCTGGGCAAAGTGAGATAAGTTGTAGCCTTATGGAGACCTGTAACTTTAAACATAGATGTTCCTTAAAAGCTAAATATTTTTGAACAGATGACGATAAACCTGGAGGGTAAATTTAGAATATAGATATTTTTGCATTTCTTCTTCTTCATAGTCTATGAGGGAACTTTAAGTAGTTGGCCCAACAAAATGCTCTTGAAGCAAAATTGGAAATAAAAAAATCCCATGTGCTACAAAGGTAACTAATCTAGGTTTCTTCAGGGACCAGAACACCATGCAAATATTGGCTTTGAAAATAACATAATAAAGGTTATCTCCAACAGGAAAATACAACTGGATCAGGTTTATTATTAGGTGTACTGTAGTCCTTTTTTCACTGGGACTTCTGTGTTGTCTGTAGAGTAGAAAAGGTCCAATGTCTAAAAGAACTCTACTGTAGTAATCAAAAGAGCAAGTCATGAAGAACTGTAACTGGGAAATCAGTATACACCCTTACTGGCTAGCAGGCAAGCAAATAAAAATGGACATAAATTTAAAGTACTATAATATTACTGATGCACTAAAAAGATTACTGTTAAAGTTCAAAACTTTGAGATTTAGGTACTTTACAGTTATTTACACATTTCTAATGGAATTGTAAATTGGTTTGATAATTTGAAGAATTTTTTCACAATCTTTGAAGCTTTGATTCTACATTAAGTATTATATTTAAGGAAATAACACAAATATATTCAAAATTATTTTACATTCACATTGATAATTTAGCATTTAATGTTCATTAGGTTGTTTAGTGAAAATACATGAAATTTACTTTTTAAAAAAATTAAGGACAGTGATTATTATTCTAAACTGCATCAGAAAATCGAAAGTTGATTTGCAGTAGCACGAAAGAGGGGAGGGAATATGCTATATGACAAGGAAAGATTCTCTTTCTCAGTTAGCTATGAGATGCAAAATAGCATCTACTCACTAAAGAATTTTTGTACTTTGTAGAATATCTCTGATATTTAGTTGACCCTTGGTTCTCAGAAACTAAGTGGCTTGTAATTTGACCTTTTGCTCTGTTGTGTTTTCTTTTTTATAATCTGCTTGACTTTAATGAGTATTTTTCCAATGTTTCATTTGTTTTTGCAAGGTATTTTGCCATCCTTTCTTTCCATGATGCGATTCTTCACGCCAAGAAGAAAAAGATGTGTCTGTAGTTAAAATTACCTCATCCTTGGTGTTTCTCAGCCTAGGATCACTATATGTAACTAATGCTATTACAAGTAAGACAAGTTCCAATACTTTTTTTTTTTTCCTTGATCTGCAGAGATTCACCAACAATAGCAAATTACAGACTGGCTTGGAAAGCAACCCATGTTCAGTTTGATCTTGGCAGTTTAATGGTATATTCCTTTACAGTATTATTTAAATGTGTGTTATATTGCTTTTTCTTCCTTATGTATTTGTAAGTTCATCAGCTCTGTGATGAACTTACAGAGAACTCGATACTCTCTATAGTACCCCAGCACCCAGTTGTGCATGTGATGTGTGCACAAAACATTTTTATTGAATGGATAAAATGTAACCTCTTTGACTGATTCGGAGAACTAAAATAAAATGTTTTTTATTAAGTACAAATTTTCTGAAGCACAGATGAAATTTAACTTCATATGATTCTGCCAAATGTGATAGAATGCATGTTTCCTGCTCAATGTAATAATAGTCAAGAGAGCCAGAATACCCCTGAGCTGTTTACCAAAGTAGGAAGAAAAAAAAATCAGAAACATTTAAATAAATTAAATCAATTCACACACATCTGAATAATTATAAATTATTTAAATAATTCAAAATCCCTTATTAGCAATGATTGTCGTATGGACAACCAAGAGTTTCACGAGTTGTATTTTCTGTCTTTGTAGGATTTGACTTGGTTGAACACTAACTCTTTTTAGGGCTGATTTAATTTTTGATTTGTTCTTTGGTCTTGTGTTAATTTTTATGAGCTTATTATGCACTTAAATTCATTATAGTTTATTTGTCCCAATTACTTATTATATTTGAACTTTTTTCTTGGATGTATTTTATTATGTATTTGATTTCAGTATTATGTCACATTATTAAATAATGCTTGTTAACACTACAAATGAAAGTAAAGTTGTGAGTTATATAATTAAAAATATATGTGAAAATACATACAGGAAATATGTGAAAATACATATGATCGCATTAAGATTTACCTCAATTTAATGTTGTTCCCTCTTTCAGCTGTTCTTGAAGACTAATTAGTTACACTGGACATGCTGCTCTTCTTTGCTTTGGGATTGCTTGTACATTTTGTGTTCTTTGCCTCCATCTTTGACATTTATTTTACATCTCCTCTGGTTCATGGAATGACTCCTCAGTTTACACCATTGCCTCCTCCAGCGAGAAGATTAGTGTTGTTTGTTGCTGATGGCCTTCGAGCAGACGCACTTTACGAATTAGATGAAAATGGAAAATCTAGAGCACCGTTTATTAGGTAAGCATGTAAACAGATACAGACACATCTTTTAAAATGTTATTCTGAGTTAAGTAAACTGCAAAATATCTTACTGTTTATTGCACACTGGGCATGGGGTGATGATGTGAAAGAGAATAGGACACGTGTATATTTGCCGTTGTCTTATGGGTTAGCACTAGATGCTGGTTTATTTTCTCCTAGGTATTATTTCTACTGTTGTTGAAGCTGATAACCAGTGAATTGAAATGAATGGGCTTAGCTGCTTAAACTAATTTGTCCTAATTTTCCTAATCTGGCTCAGGACTCACTATATTGTTTTTTTCTTAAAAAATTTCCTAATTTTATAAAATAAAGACAAGCATAAATATCAATGAATTACTAATTTCAGTGGTGTTTAACTAGAAAATATAGACTTCAAATTAAGACACAACCTTCTATAAAATAGGATAAAGCCCTTCCAAGTTTATATCACTGTTTAATGTAACTTTCGCTTCTAGTAAGTGGCATTAAAAAGAAATATTTAATTTCTCGGACTTACAAGGTGCCTACAAACAGTTGCTCTTTTTCTGATCAGAGGCAACTCCTGAAAAGCCTTCTAAGGATGTTGTGGAGAGATTAAAATCAAATTCAAGAGGAAATTTCTCTGAAATATTCTGTCTTTCCCCATCCCCATCTGTCATCATTATTTCCTATCACTTTACTCTGTTTTATTTTTCTTTATAGTACTTAACATAATGAAAGTTCCATGAGAGCTGGGACTTATTCACTACTTTATCTCCAGTTCCTATAATATAATGGGCAACTAACAAATATTTGTTGACAGCTGGAAGAGTGGATGAACTTGAATGTTGTGTTGAATTTTCAGAAATAAATTTATGATGGCTCAAAGAAATGCATAACATTGAGGAATAAAAATAAATAAATTAGTGACTGAAGTCAATAGGGACACATTGAGGGAAAATAAGAGCAAACCAAGGTTAAGTACAGTACACAAAAATGTGTAACAAATTTCTATCAATAACTAAAATATTTGGGTGAATTTCTTAGTTGCCAAAGAAAAGAGAGAAATATACTTCATTTCAAAATTAAGAGGATAAAAATATATGGATAAAATAAAGTCAAGTTTTTCTGGTGGCACTTGTTTCTCCTTTGGGTCGTAATAAAGGAAACTCTGTGGGCTCAAGCAGTTGATGTTTTGTGTTGTGTGCCGTTGTATATTTACAATTTCAGGAATCCCCTAGCTTCTAAGCTTGTTTTTGAAAGGTTTTGTTTCTTAAAAATTATTTTAACTAATGCTTTTAAATAGAGTATTCACATTTCTTTATACCTCCCCTTTCTATTTAAGTCCAGTTTTCATTATATAACTCAAGAAGTTGAAGAATATTTCTCTGTTATATTTGGTCCAGTGTTTTTGAAACTGTTTACTTATTATGTATGTATTTCACCAAAACTGCTTTTATTATTAGGTAAGTCAATAATAAAAGAACTGACACCAGTACATATTTTTCTTCAGAATGTATTGAGAGGTAAGAGGCCGGGTGTGGTGGCTCACACCTGTAATCCAAGCACTTTGGAGGCCAAGGCGGGTGGATCACCTGAGATCGGGAGTTCAAGACCAGCCTGACCAACATGGTGAAACCCCGTCTTAAAAAAAAAAAAAAAGTACAAAAATAAAAAAATTAAAAAAATTAAAAAAAGAGAGGCAGATATTTATCTTGAAAAATATTATCGATGAGTTTACTATTTCATAAGTTACTGCTCTACTGGCCTTTCACCTGTAATACATCACTTGTAGTTTTGCTTTCTTCCCCAAGTTATGCAAATCACTGTGATACAACTTAAATAATGTTGACACCTTTTAGCAAAAGAAACTTTTTGCTTGTTTTAGTCTCAAATTTGGGGATATAATGGAGCTCCAAATTAGTGGCGTAGCCATTTTCCCTCCCCTTAGTTTTCTATTTTAAGAATTTTTCAACTACACAATAATTGAAAGGACTATATAATAAACATCTGTATACCCTTAACCTAGTTTGACAATTTTAACCTTTTTTCATAATTGCATTCACTCTCTCCTGCCCCCTCCTACCCCTACCACAGGGGTGACCATGTGCACCTAGTTTTTTTTTTAATTGTTTTATTGTATTGTACTTTAGGTTCTGTGGTGCATGTGCAGATCATGCAGGGTTATTTCATAGGTACTTACATGGCAAGGTGGTTTGCTGCCTCCATCCCCGCCCCCGATCACCTACATCTGGCATTTCTCCCCATGTTATTCCTCCCCAACCACCCCACCCTCCACTGTCCCTCCCCTAGCTGCCCCACTCAACAGACCCCAGTGTGATGCTCCTCTCCCTGTGTCCATGTGTTCTCCTTGTCCAACACCCGCCTATGGGTGAGAACATGCGGTGTTTGATTTTCTGATCCTGTGTCAGTTTGCTGCGAATGATGTTTTCCAGATTCATCCATGTCCCTACTAAGGCCACAAACTCATCGTTTTTTATGGCTACATAGTATTCCATGGTGTATACGTGCCACATTTTCCTTGTCTGATCTATCATCAGTGGGCATTTGGGTTGGTTCCAGGTCTTTGCTATTGTAAACAGTGCTGCAATGAACATACATGTGCGTGTGTCTTTATAATAAAACAATTTAGAATTCTTTGGGTATATACCCAGTAAGGGGATTGCTGGGTCAAACAGAATTTCTATTTCTAGGTCCAAAGAATTACCACACTGTCTTCCACAATGGTTGAACTAATTTACACTCCCACCAGCAGTGTAAAAGTGTTCCTATTTCTCCATATCCTCTCCAGCATCTGTTGTCTCCAGATTTTTTGATGATCGCCATTCTAACTGGCGTGAGATGATATCTCAATGTGGTTTTGATTTGCATTTCTCTAATTACGAGTGATGATGAGCATTTTTTCATGTTCGTTGGCCTCATGTATTTTTTGTTGAGTATCTGCCAGGTTTTGGTATCAGGATGATGTTGGTCTCATAAAATGATTTGAGAAGGATTCTCTCTTTTTGTATTGTTTGAGATAGTTTCAGAAGGAGTGGTATCAGCTCCTCTTTGTATGTCTGGTAGAATTCAGCTGTGAACCCGTCTGGTCCTGGACTTTTTTTGGTTGGTAGGCTATTAATTGCTGCCTCAACTTCAGCCTTTGTTATTGGTCTATTCAGGGTTTCAATTTCTTCCTGGTTTAGTCTTGGGAGGGTGCAAGTGTCCAGGAATTTATCCATTTCTTCCTGAATTATGTGTATAGTAATCTCTGATGGTAGATTGTATTTCTGTGGAATCAGTGGTGATATTCCCCTTTATCATTTTTTATTGCATCTATTTGATTTTTCTCTCTTTCCTTTTTTATTATCTATTTTGTTGATCTTTTTAAAAAAACCACCTCCTGGATGTTTTGATTTTTTTGAAGGGTTTTTTGTGTCTCTGTCTCCATCAGTTCTGCCCTGATCTTAGTTATTTCTTGTCTTCTGCTAGCTTTTGAGTTTTTTTGATCTTGGTCCTCTAGCTTTTTCAATTTTGACGATAGGGTGTTGATTTTAGATCTTTCCTTGCTTCTCATGTGGACGTTTATTGCTATAAATTTCCCTCTAGACAGTGCTTTAAATGTGTCCCAGAGATTCTGGTACATTGTGTCTTTGTTCTTGTTGGTTTTGAAGAACATCTTTATTTCTGCCTTCATTTCATTGTTTATACAGTTGACATTCAGGAGCCAGTTGTTCAGTTTCCATGAAGTTGTGTGGTTCTGAGTTAGTTTTGTAATCCCGAGTTCAAATTTGATTGCACTGTGGTCTGAGAGACTGTTATGATTTCCGTTCTTTTGCATTTGCAGAGTGATTTACTTCCAGTTATGTGGTCAGTTTTAGAGTAGGTGCGATGTGGTGCTGAGAAGAATGTGTATTCTGTAGATTTGGTGTGGAGAGTTCTGTAGATGTCTATTAGGTCCGCTTGGTCCAGATCTGTTTTCAAGTCCTGGATATCCTTGTTAATTTTGTTTCGCTGATTTGTCTAATATTGACAGTGAAGTGTTAAAGTCTCCCACTATGATTGTGTGGGAGTCTAAGTCTCTTTGTAGGTCGTTAAGAACTTGCTTTATGTATCTGGGTGCTCCTGTATTGGGTGTGTATGTATTTAGGATTGTTAGTTCTTCTTGTTGCATTGATCCTTTTACCATTATGTAATACCCTTTGTCTCTTTTGATTTTTGTTGCTTTAAAGTCCACTTTATCAGAGAATAGGATTGCAATTCCTGCTGGTTTTTTTGCTCTCCATTTGCTTGGTAAATCTTCCTCTAACCCTTTATTTTGAGCCTCTGTGTGTCCTTGCATGTGAGGTGGGTTTCCTGAATACAGCACACCGATGAGTCTTGACCTTTTATCCAAGTTGCCAGTCTGTGTCTTTTGATTGGGACATTTAGCCCATTTACACTTAAAGTTAATAGTGTTATATGTGAATTTGACCCTGCCATTTTGATGCTAGCTTATTGTTTTGCCCATTAGTTGATGCAGTTCTTCATTGTGTCGATGGTCTTTACCATTTGGTATGTTTTTGGTGTGACTGGTACTGGTTGTTGCTTTCCGTGTTTAGTGGTTCTTTCAGGAGCTCTTATAAGGCAGGCCTGGTGGTGACTAAATCTCTCAGCATTTGCTTGTCCATTAAGGATTTTATGTCTCCTTCGCTTATGAAACTTAGTTTGGCTGGATATGAAATTCTAGGTTGAAAGTTATTTTCTTTGAGGATGTTGAATATTGGCCCCCACTTTCTTCTGGCTTGTAGGGTTTCTGCCGAGAGATCTGCTGTGAGTCTGATGGGTTTCCCTTTGTGAGTAACCTGACCTTTCTCTCTGTCTGCCCTCAGCGTTTTTTCCTTCATTTCAACCTTGGTGAATCTGATGATTATGTGCCTTGGGGTTGCTCTTCTTGAGAAATATCTTTGTGATGTTCACTGTATTTCCTAGACTTGAATGTTGGCCTGCCTTCCTAGGTTGGGGAAGTTTTCCTGGATAATATCCTGGAGAGTTTTCCAGCTTGAATTCATCCTCCCTGTCACATTCTGGTACACCTATCAAATGTAGATTAGGTCTTTTCACATAATCCCATATTTCTTAGAGGCTTTGTTCATTTCTTTTCACTCTTTTTTCTCTAATCTTGCCTTCTCATTTTATTTCATTGAGTTGATCTTCAATCTCTGATATCCTTTCTTCTGCTTGGTCAATTCGGCTATTGAAACTTGTGTATGCTTCACGAAGTTCTCATGTTGTGTTTTTCAATTCCATCAAGTCGTTTATGTTCTTCTCTAAGCTGGTTATTCTAGTTAGCATTTGATCTAACCCTTTTTCAACATTCTTTGTTTCTTTGCATTGGGTTAGAACATGTTATTTTAGCTCAGAGACGTTTGTCATTACCCACCTTCTGAAGCCTGTTTCTGTCAGTTCATCAGATTCATTCTCCATCCAGCTTTGTTCCCTTGCTGTTGAGGAGTTGTGATCCCTTGGAGGAGAGGTGTTCTGGTTTTTGATGTTTTCAGCCTTTTTATGCTGGTTTCTTCCCATCTTTGTGGATTTATCTACCTGTGGTCTTTGTAGTTGGTGACTTTTGGATGGGGTCTCTGAGTGGACGTCCAGTTTGTTGATGATGAAGTTATTTCTTTCTGTTTCTTAGTTTTTCTTCTAACAGGCCCCTTTGCTGCAGGACTGCTGAGGTCCACTCCAGACCCTGCTTGCCTGGGAATCACCTGTGGGGCCTGCAGAACAGCAAGGGTTGCTGCCTGTTTCTTCTTCTGTTATCTTTGTCCCAGAAGAATACCTGCCAGATGTCAGCCATAGCTCTCCTTTATGAGGTGCCTCTTTCGATATATGGGGGTCAGGGAGCTGCATGAGGAGACAGTCTGTCCTTTATTAGAGCTCAGGTGCTGTGCTGGGAGCTCCATTGTTCCATTCAGAGCTGCTGGGCAGGTACGTTTAAGTCTGCTGCAGCAGAACTCATAACCGCCTCTTTTCCCAGCTACTCTGTCCTGGGAAGGTAGGGCTTTATTTATAAGTTCCTGAGGTGCTGCTGCCCTTTTTCAGAGATGCCCTGCCCAGCAAGGAGGTAGTCTAGTCACAGTCTGCCAGCAGAGGTGTTGCTGAGCTGCCACAGGCCCTGCCCAGTTACTGTGTAAACTTCTTTGTGATTTTGTTTACAGAAGTACAGTTAGAACTGCCTCAGTAGTGGTGGTCTGCCTCATTAATGGCGGACTGCCTCGGTAGTGGTGGACTGCCTTGGTAATGGCAGACACCCTTCTGCCCCCACAGAGCTCAACCATCCCAGGTCCAGCTGCATTTGGCTGTGAAACTCTCAAATCAGGGCCTGTCAGATTGCTGGTCTTTTTAGGGGTGGGACCCGCCAAGCCAGATCAGCTGGCTCCCTGCTTTTGGCCCCTTCTTTTTCAGTTGAATGGGCGGTTCTGTCTCCCAGGTGTTCCAGGCACCAGCTGAAATGGCCGCCCAGATTTGTGTGAGATTTTGTGTGGAAACACATGGCGCTGGTTGTTTCTGTGCATGGTGCTTTTTGGCCCAGGAATATCTTGGTCTGTGGCTGTAAAAATTGTGGGAGAGGTGCAGTATCTGAACTGGAGTGCTGGGGTGTATGGAAAAGCCCCCGATGGTCTCTGTTGGGTAGTGAGGGAGGTCCTCTGGGGATTGCACTTCCCAGGTGAGGCAGTGCCTCACCCTGCCTCGGCTCACTCTTCCGGGGCTACACCACTGTGCCACCAGTCCCATTAAGTTGCACCTGGTACCTCATTTGGAAATGCAGAGATAACTCACCTTCTGTGCAGCTCTTGCTGGGAACTACACTCCAGAGCTGTTCGTATTTTGCCATCTTGCTCTGCCCCTATGTGCCTAATTTTAATTATTTTTTCCTTAACAGTTTGAAAGCAAGAAACTTTATCCCAAACACTTCAGCCTATATCTCTTAAGAACAAGGTGTTTCTCCTAAATAGCCACAATACTATCATCACACCTAATGCAATTTAACATTGATATAATAATATTATATATTTTATCTGTATATAACAAACCATGTCAATATTTTGTGGTTTAAAACAACAGTCATGCATTTTGTCTGCTGGTTCTGTGCAGTGGTTGAGTGGTTCTTTGTTAGTCTTACATCAGCAAATTCATGCTGCTGCATTCAGCTGGTAGATGTTCAGAACAGGTTCAACTGGGATTTGAAAGATTCCTTTCCTTCTTAAGTTTTGACTAAACTTTTTGCTTTTGATTCCTTCTGTAATTATCTTATTTTTCTAAAGCTTTATGTGAGAGTATCTAATCACAGTCTATGTTAACTGTTTGTCTTTGATATCTTTTAGGAATATAATAATGCATGAAGGCAGCTGGGGCATATCTCATACACGTGTGCCAACAGAATCTCGGCCAGGTCACGTAGCCCTGATAGCCGGGTTTTATGAAGATGTCAGTGCAGTTGCCAAAGGTATTGTCTATTTGGACAATCTTATTAAATGAAAAATTTGTCAAGTAAATATTACTGCTTTACCACTGAATTATGTCCCTAAGTGAAGGTATGTTTTGGGATACTTTGGACAAATGTTTTAGCATGCCTCACTGACATGAACACCCACTGATATTGACTCCAGAATGAAGCTTTAGTATTTCATTATCCTGTGATATTTAAAGAGTTTGGGGTGGATGGAAGCATAATTTTCCTAGATATTACTCTTGAAAGTTCAAAAATGGTTTTATGTTTCTGTACGAAGTAAATTATCTATTGTTAGTTTTTTTTAAATAGTGGTATAATATACATAATACGAAATCTATTATTGGTTTTGCATTTGTTCTCTGACTAATGTAATTATTATTTGAAGAATACTTCTTTAGGGGCTTATTGTACCATGTATATATTACTATTATTGCTTTCTTTCTTTCTGAAGGATGGAAGGAAAATCCTGTAGAATTTGATTCTCTTTTTAATGAAAGTAAATACACATGGAGCTGGGGAAGCCCAGATATTCTGCCTATGTTTGCCAAAGGTAAGAATCATTGATTATATTTCCTCAGGTAGTAAATAGGGAATAAGTCAATATGGTAGCTTTCTATATCTTATTTACCTACTGTATTTGTTGATTTTTATACATATTTTCACATTTTTAACATTTCAGAATAGGAATGTTTAATTACAATGAATAGATGTGTCAGTTTAACTGGCAATGTTTTTTTCCTTCTTAGTTATACTTGGAATATTGGCACATCATAAAGTTAGATAGTATTTTGGATTCAATTAAATGGTATATGGCTCTATCACTTAAAAGCTTAATAATCTTGAACAATTTAGATAACGTCTCTGAGCTTCAAGTTCCTTTTTGTAAAATGTGGTAATATTAGTTTCTGTCTCATAGGTTTCTTTTTATAATTAATTTATATAATTCATGTGAAATATTTAGCATAGCGCCTATCACGTAACTTTATTATAATGATGATGTTGATGTATGGCTCATTATGCTTTGGGAAATCGTTTTAAAAGTTAGTAGATATTCATATAAAGATTTAAACATTGGCTGGGCACAGTGGTTCGCACCTGTAATCTCAGCACTTTGGAAGGCTGAGGCATGTGGATCACTTGAGCTCAGGAATTCGAGACCAGTCTGGGCAACATGGTGAGACCCCCAATCTCTAGAGCAAACAAAAGATTAGCTGAGCATGGTGTCATGTGCCTGTAGTCCCAAATACTCAGGTGGCTGTGGTGGGAGGAGCGCTTGAGCCTGGGATGTTGAGGCTGCAGTCAGTCATGATCATGCCACTGCATTCCAGTCTGGGCAACACAGCAACATTCTGTCTCCAAAAAAAAAAAATGTTTAAATGTTAAAATGTATGGTTATAATTCCCATATTATTATATTGAATATGCTGTATGTTTTGGCATTTAATATATATGGCATTTAGATTTGTTGTTTGTTTATATGCATAATTCTGCAAATATTGGGACATCTCTTAATTAGAAAATTCATTTATATTATTTTCTAAAATCAGTTGGGTGAATTTCATGTCATTAAATGCTTTTAAGTGGGAGAAGAACGATTGATCATTTTACTTATCTAGAAGGATTTGTAGCATACTTAATCATGAGTGTAATTAAAATAATGGGAACTATTAAAGATTATTATGTGTCCAGCAAAATATAAATTGAGAATTTTACATATGAAAGTCATAGTATATTATTATACTGTGTGGACCAAAAAACCCTCAAACTGTTTGCCATTTATGTTTCACCTTCTTTGGAAAGCAGTTTAGTTTTTTGGGGGGCTGGTAGTGGTAAGGGTGAATTGAGTTGCTATGGCTTATCAAACTAACCTTCCTACTCTGGCTACAATGGATGGGACAGGACTAATACTTGAATTAGAAATAGTCTAATAGGAATGTTCCATTTCTTATAGTAACCAACAAAACCAGTCAGACCTTTTTATTTGGGATGTGGGAAGTAAAATGGCTAAGCAGTGGAATGGGGTCATTAGAGCTGAACTGGTGATATAAAGATTATTATTACTTTATTATATCTTTCTTATTATCTGCAAGAGCCTATCGAACTCAGAAATTCACTAAACTGATTAGATTCCTAATACAGTCTTGCAAATGTATGAGATTATTATATCTGTTGACTCCTTCAAACTCTTTGGCAATAAGCAATATTTATTCTGAGAAAAATATGCATAGTGTATGAATAAGAGAAGTGAAATGTTTGGATTTTCTTCTTATGTTAAGAAGGTTTGTACACCACACATCTTCATTGACTTTAGATTGTAACATTCTAAGGGGCACACATGTTTTCAATAGTTTAATCCTTTAAGGGAGACAAATATTGTGTTTATTTTTGTTCTATTGCTTATTAGAGTTGTGATTTTGGCATGTTAATTAACATATAATGGATCTGCAAAATTAAAATATGTTATTTTGAGGACATAAGGCATAGAATATATGAAAGTCTGCAGCATGGTCCACAGCACGTAAAATAAATAAATATTCATTATTCCTCCCATTTTTCTCTTCCCCAGCATATAATGCTTTGTGAAAATTCAGGTTATTCACAAAATCCTGTGAATGAGTAGCTCCTATTTTATGATAGTTTAAAAGATTTTGTAAAAAATTATTTTTTCCAAATTTCCTTTTCAGGTGCTAGTGGAGACCACGTTTATACATATAGTTACGATTCTAAGAGACAGGATTTTGGTGCTCAAGATGCAACAAAACTGGATACGTGGGTTTTTGATAATGTTAAGGTTTGTGCTATTGAGTGGTTAATATACAAAAAACATATTTTTACCTGAAGTATTTGAGTCTGTATCTCAAGTGTTTTCTGCTTGCATGAGCTTTGAAAGTTCTATATTGTAGCACATTGTTCTGAATTCTAAGACTTAATTCTAAGAAATTACACATTCTAGATAAACAAGAGAAGTTTTAAAATTCTTTGTTTCTATTAGTAAGATGAGCCATAGATTAGGATTCAGGAAACCTGTTTTCATTTCTAGTTTGTGATTCATCGTGGGTAAATTTTGATCTTTCATTGACCATGGAATCAGTCTCTTGCAGTAATGGACCATGTGAAATGTGTGAAAGCCTTTGGAAAAATGTTGTTCAAATGTAATACATTAATAACAAAGTGGGTGATTTTTTAAAAAATGATATTTAAAGAAAAAATTAGATAAGTAGATTATATAGGCAAAAACAAATTAGCTAATTAATCAAAATAAAAATCTATGGATTCTTTACTAGAGTTTTTTGAACATTTTATAGTGACAATTATCATAGTTTCATCAGGAACACAATAGAATTTATATTCTCAAGAATTGTGTGAAAATCTCAACTGTGGGCATTGGCATTCTTTTACCAGTCCATTGTTCCTCATCTCCAAATAACAACTCATAATTCATCCATTATAAGAAGCTTTCTTTGATTGACACTTCTTTTTTCTAGTAGTGTCTTTAGAACTGACTTCGTGGACTTCTCCATGATGTAGACATTTTTGTTTGTTTGTAAATGTACTTCTCAGTATATATTTGCCTTTTTCTTTGTATTTTCTTACCAGAACTTAAGTGCTCTAAAATTTATTGCTAAACCCTATTTTTTTTTTAAGGATCTTTTCACTTGAAATTTTCTTTTTACTTTTAATATATACTTTTTTCAACAGGAAAAACTTTCAACTTAAATAAAATATCTTTAAGAAAATGATTAGCAAATTATTTTGCTAATCATCACTTTTTAATATAATATGCTAATATTAATATCTGCATGAAAGCTTTTGGCTTCTAATTTCATCTGTGTAGCTAAACTCTCTCCAAAATCATGGAATTAATTCCTTGTGAATGTGCATACATAGCTGGTGGCTGGCCTGATTTTGATGTCTTTCTTCCTTTCTTTATTTCAGTACTACTAGTCTTGACACGGTAGTGAACATAAAAAAAGATTTGCACATGACTTCTTTGTAAAATATGGTAGAGATATATATTAACCAAGTAATAATGAAATATGAAATTAACAGTGGTAAGTGATGTGAAGGAAAAATACAGACCAAGAATATATCTTCAGAAAATTCTAATCTAGACTGGGTAGTTAGGGGAAGGCTAAGAGTTTTGAGATAATCTCTGAAGAGGTATAGGAGACAAAGAAATGGGTAGGGAGGGATTGGCATGGAAAGGTATTGCAGGCCAGCAGCACTGTGTAAATCTTGGTCAAGAGCCAGCATAATGGATTTGAGGAAGTAAAAGAAGGGAGGAGGACTGCCTGGGAGCCAGGTCTCAGAGGAGACTACAGAGTCAGTTAAGGGTTTTACTTGAACTTCTTGTCCTGGCTAGAGACTCATGCTTAATTCAAGCCAGACACTTTCAAGATTCATACAGTTTTCTAATCACTTTTTTTTGTAACTGTGGTAAAAAAAAATATATGCAAAATACAGAATTTACTATCTTAAGCATTATGTGTTTGCAGACAGTCCCCAGCTTAACAATGTTTAACTTAACGATTTTTCAACTTTCCACCAGTGCAAAAGCAATACATATTTAGTATAAACCATACATTGAGTATGTATACAACCATTTGGTTTTTTACTTTCAGTATAGTATTCAAGCATTACATGAGATAGTAATTATTATCTCACTTATCTCACATTATCAACACTTTATTAAAAAGTAGGCTTTATGTTAGATGATTTTGCCCAACCATAGGCTAATGTAAATGTTCCGAGCACGTTGAAGGTAGTGTAAAACAAAAAGAAAATTCTGACCCTCCCCAACCCCAACCATCTCAATGGACTTTCTCACCCAGGGTGCTTTTAAAATATAACCTGAGAGTCTGGTTCAGGCCATAAGGGGAAGTGGAGGTCAGACATGCCCTGTTATCTCTCTCTGGTATTAACATCAATTCAGACCTTAAAGTCTGATAAGAAACATTTTATAGCTTATTCTCTCTGAAGCCTACTACCTGAAGGCTTCCTCTGCAAATAAGAACTTTGGTTTCCACAGACTCTTATCTTAACCCAGACATTCCTTTCTTTTGATCCCAGGTCTTTAGAGAAACTCAACCAATTGCCAACCAGAAAATGTTTAAATCTCCCCCCCAATACCTGCTTTGAGTTGTCCTGCCTTTCTGGACCAAACCAATGTATTTGTTTGAAGTCTTCTTAAATATATTTGTTTGAAGTCTCCTGTCTCCCCAAAATGTATAAAACCAAGCTGTACCCTGACCACCTTGAGCACATTCTCAGGATCTCCTGAGGGCTGTGTCATGGGCCATGGTCACTCATATTTGGCTCAGAATAAGTCTCTTCCAATACTTTACAGAGTTTGACTCTTTGTTGACAGTAGGCCAGGCTGAGCTATGATGTTTGGTAGGTGAGGTATGTTACTGGCAGCAGGTATCCGAATTACTGACAACAAATCCGTAAGGGTCAGCAGCAACTTAAATTCTTACCTCCACAGAAGAAAGACTTCGACTGAGGGGCATAAGGCAGAAGAAGAGACCAAGATAGGAGTGGAAGTGTATTTGCAAAGATTTTAGAATAGGAAAGAAAGGAAAGTATGCCTAGAAGAGTCCCAAGTGAGCTTCGAGGTCAAGTGTGGTGTTTAACCTTGATCCTAGGACTTTATAGGCTGGCCCCTTTCCATAATTCTTCTCTTAGGGTGGGGCTCCCATTCTTAACCTTGGGAGGTGGGCGTGCACAGTGCATTTAGGAAGTTGTATGCATACCTGTCTGAGGCTTTCTTTCCTTTTCTGGTGGAGTACCCCTGACTGGCATACCATGCCATTTTGTCTCTTAACACACGTGCGTGGGAAGTTGCATCTCTCTGGTGCTTGCATTCAGTTAACACTTTAGTGCAGCAGGTGTGGGCCATCAGGAAATAGCCTCTCCCTGATGCCAGCTGCCAGTTTACCACTTTTAGAGAGGCAGTGTGATAATTGCTGAATCATCACCCGACATTCTTAGTGGGTTGGGGAAGAGCCCTCTCTTGCCCCACTCATGCCTTCCAACTACCTGTAACAGGTAGATTACATGCATTTTTGACTTATAGTAGTTTCAATTTAGGATGGGTTTGTTGGGATATAACCCCATTATAAGTGAGGAGCATCTGTAATTTAGTAGTGTTAAGTATATTCACATTATTGTGCAGCCAGTCTCTAGAATTTTTTCATCTTGCAAAACTGAAACTCTGTGCACATTAAACAATAACTCTTCCTTTCTCCTTCCCCCAACCGCTGGCAACCACCTTTCTACTTTCTGTTTCTATATATTTGACTACTCTAGGCACTTTATATCTTAAGTGGAAGAATACAGTCTATGTCTTTTTGTCACTGACTTATTTCACTTACTATAATGGCCTCAAAGCTTCACCTGGGTTGAATCTATTCACTTTTAAAAACTCAGCATCATCTTCTCTATTAGGTCTTCTGTGACTTCCCTTTGCTTTATCTTATTTCCATTTTGACTTAGATAACCCTCCTCTATATTCCCTTAATATTTTATTGTGCTGTGGTATAATTGTTCATACATTGACATATACCCTTCAATATACATCTTGGTGGTAGAGATATTGACTTTTTCACACTGTAAACTTCAAACTCCTATCGGAAGCTAGGTGTGGTGACTCATGCCTGTAATCCCAGTACTTTGGGAGGCCAAAGTGGGTGCATCTCTTGAGGCCAGGAGTTAGAGACCAGCCTAGCCAACATGTTGAGACCCTGTCTCTACTAAAAATACAAAAAAATTGTCTGAGCATGGTGATGCATGCCCGTAATCCCAGCTACTCATGAAGCTGAGGCGTGAGAATCGCTTGAACCCAGGAAGTGGAGGTTGCAGTGAGCTGAGATTATGCCGTTGCACTCCAGCCTGGTCAATAGAGACTCTGTCTCAAAAAACAACAAAACTCCTATCAGGGAATCGTTTGGTACATAAATAAGTATATTAACATAGATTAGATCATACCTGTGTAATAGGAGAAAAATGACTTCAAAGTTTACTTCTAGCTTAGTAAAGATAATGCCAGCAGTAGGCAGCCGAGTATTGGTGCAGTCCAGGATGCTATAGTGGTTCCACAATGTCATTGACAATCTCCTAAAGTTTTCCTCTAACCTCAGGGCGTGAGTTTTCTCCTCAAGGTTACTGCATGACCCAAGATAATCTCTGCGTTCCAGCACTTATGTTAGTGTTTTAGGTCAACAATATGAAGAATAAAAAAGGACCTTCTCTTCTACTGAATTGTCTTTATTTCAAAGAGCCTTAGATCCACATAGCTTTATGACTAAAATGTCTGACTTAAATCTCATTGGCCAAAACCACAAAGGCACGTCTAGCTACAAGAAAGGATAGAAAATGTTCATTCAAATATGAATGAACAGCACTTTTTACATAGCTGAATACATTGTACCAGTCATGGAACAAATCATAGATGTCATTCAAGTCATTTGCTCAGTTTTTTGTTTTTGTCAGCTTTCAATTATGTATTTAAATTGTAATTCTTTTCTCTTAAAGAACTTGTCATTTTTGGGGTTAAGTAGAATGTATATGAAAGTTAGGGGGCAATTTAATACTTTTGAGAAGGATGAGAGCACATTACATATTATATTTGTTTCTATTCTTGAATAGCTACTTTAATTGCACCATTTGTATTTTTTAACATAGTAATGAAGAATTATTTGAAAAAAAATACTTAAATACTTCAGACTTTTGTTGAAAAGTTAAACATCTTTTGTTAAAATTTTACATTTTCTACAGTTAAAGGCATTTATGTGAACAACAAGATACATCTTGGATAGCCTGTTAACTTATTTAAAATAATTTAAAAGTAGTCTTGATAGTTTTATATTCATGTTCATGCATATGTGAATACAAGGTGAATCATTTGCCTTAGAAGGTCTTTATGAATCTAGTTTATCATTATTAAATTAACATAATCCTCAAATTTTATTTTAATTATTCCCAGCCTTACCCTGCCAAATAGTATTTTATTTTATTAATTGTATGCTTTTCTGTTAGATGATTTGAAGAATACATTCTATTTGGGGCAAAGGAAGTAATTAGGAGGCTATTTGCAATGTTCTAGATTAGAGACTAGGTTGTTAGTACACAGGACAATGAGAAGTGGTTCAGTTCTGAAATATTTTAAAATAATAAATCATTCTTACACTGATTACACCATTACTATTTTATTTTTGGCTCTTGCCAAAATGTCTTCAATCTTCTAACACCTTTTTTTTTGGTCTTATGATAACACAGAAAACAGCTAATTCATTATTTGAACATAGATGTCTGAACTAATCGCAAAGACTTTGTGTTGGTAGGTCTTGAGCACAGATTTAAACAATGTGAGATAATTTGATTTTGTACTTATGCGTAAATTCAGATGTTTTCATCACTTTTATTTTTAAAATAAAACAAATAAACTAAATATTTTTAACTCATTTGTTATATGTAGGACTTCTTTCATCATGCCAGAAACAACCAGTCTTTGCTTTCTAAAATAAATGAAGAGAAGATAGTTTTTTTCTTACATTTATTAGGAATAGATACAAATGGACATGCTCATCGACCATTCTCAAGGTAATTTAATACTGTTTTTAATTGTACTTTTTTAAGGGAAACAGCTGTTTTATTGAACTTTTAAAGTATTATAATGTTTTCTTTGGACAGAGCTAATATTTTAAATAACTACTGTAATGTATATTAAATTCTCAATTATGTGAGATTTCTGTTATAGTGGTTAAAATCATATGTGCTGTATCCAGATGGCACATTAATGTAAGTAAAATATATCCTGTACATATTCCATAATCTTCATTTACTGAAGCAGAGAAAAAACTTTTTGTCTAAAATAGCTATATATTTTAGAAATATTTTCAGTGAATCTTGAAATAAAAAGCATTTTGTGGAATTAATTTTTATATCACCAAAAGATGCAATTAGCTATTCCTTGTATATCCCCTTTAATTAGTATTGTATCTAGCAAATAAATTGTATAAATTTTTGTATAGCATAATTCAGTAACACTCCTTATATATAAAACAGCAAATATTTTTCTTACTTTTGAAGACCATAAGTAAAAGGAAGATACCATGTTATACTCTCATTTCTTATTTTGCATTTGGTTTAGATTAGCCTAACAGTAGCTGTAAAGCCTGTTGGGTTGGCTACCAGTAATGAATACCTCACAATCCCCTTCTTAAATGTGATGTACTGTTGTAATTGATGGAATATTCGTATTGAAAGAATCTTGTTCAGTTGTATGGCAATCTTAAATATAATGTGTTCAAAATGTGACATTACATTGTTATGTTCTATATCACAAACACTTTAGGGAATGAAAATATTCTATGCTTGAAACGATACTTTTAATGTGGCCAGAACAGTATAGTTTGTGTAGTGAGAGGAGAGACATGAAAGTCATCTATCTCATTTAGGACCTAAAAAAGAGCTTATTAAAATATGTTTGTTAATCAGTTCCCTCCTTTTAAACCATCTTTGAAAACTGTTTCAGGTTCTTTTGCTTCATTAAAAGGAGAAAAAAATTATTTCAACAATCTAGAGTGCTCTGATTTTAAAACATTAAAGATGAAATCTAAAAGCATTTCAGAAGTTAACTGATTTTGAATGTAATGAGTCCATGTTAAATAAATTTTATCTCTCCAAATTTAATTTGTTCTTCTGTTTCTTTATAAATAGGGACTACAAGGACAATATTAAAAAAGTTGATGATGGAGTCAAAGAAATCGTGTCTATGTTTAATCACTTCTATGGAAATGATGGGAAAACAACATTTATCTTTACCTCTGACCATGGAATGACAGACTGGGGTTAGTCTGTCTTTAATTGATATATACCTTATAATTAAAGTAGTGATAAATGTAGCTTGTAAATATTTTATGATATTGAGAAGATTAGGTGTCTTGCTATACATAAAGTGTCTACCACATAATTATGTGCTTAAAATGTTAGCCTAAAAAACAACTGATCTTATATAAAAATTTTTTCTCTAACTAAAAGCGAATATATTCTCATTTACAAATGAGAATAGAGAAAAATGGAGAAGTAAATAAAAAGTGACTGTTATTTACCTACCGAGAATTAACTGCATATGATGGCAAAGGGACTAATGTTAAGATGGTATTACTGAGGGACCGAGGGCTGCTAGAATTCTGTCCCAGATAAACCTGTGCACCCTGTGAGATTCCCAAGGCAAATGCAGTGTGTACACAGAGAACAAAATAAAGCAAAGATGAGATTTGTCCCCAAATCACAGTATGGATTTCTAGCAAGTTGAGTTCCACTTTATAAAGGACTTCTTTTGGCTATACCTGCTCAAGTGGTCTGGAAGAAAATGACCCAGAGACCTTGCCATCCTCTCCAGAACAGACTTAGTCTCTACTGCTTGCCCCAAGCTTGGGTGGTAACCGAAGGAGCTCTCTTTCTGTCTGCAGTGCTACTCTGGCAGCAGCAACATTTCTTCCATGTCTTATTGTTATTATTTTATTCTTTTAACCATAGTTACTCAGCAGGCATTCTGGTTTTCTGTTTTAGTTTTTGCCGGTTTGTTGTTGTTGCTCTAACTTGCTGTATAGGAATATTGTCAAACTAATTGTCATAAAAGATTGTAACCATTTGGTAATGTAGTGACTAGAACTAACTATATATGGACCAACTCTTTAAAACAAACTATTTTAAAAAATATGTAGTTGTAAGGTAGTTCTTCTATATTTGTCTTATTATTCTTGTTATCTTATTTGTAGGTTCCCATGGGGCTGGTCATCCTTCAGAGACTTTAACTCCTTTAGTCACTTGGGGAGCTGGAATCAAGTATCCCCAAAGAGTATCAGCTCAGCAATTTGATGACGCATTTTTGAAAGGTACAAGTGTTTCTTTACTGTGTTTATAAATACAACCTCTTAATATAAGAACAAAATTTAATTTTTTAAGAAATCACTTCAAATTTTAGTTGTAAATCTCTCATTTTCACATTTGTGCCATTACTATTTCTATGCAAACACTACAAGGGGTTGTTGGTTTTTCTCTTCTCACAGAGCCATTGTTGAACCCTTCCTAGCACACCACTGCTAGTAACTAGACCTTTCTAAGTGTCTAAACTGATCAGCTGAACTTTCAATGTTCTTTTATTAATTTATTAATTAATTTGAATGTGAGGTAAATAAAAATTAGATAAGAGGAACTGTCAGGTTTCTTTGAAGTAAATAATAAATTTGATTTAGATTTTTCAACCCAAACAAAAGTACATACTATCAGTTATAAAATCACAGTACCTACAAGATATATCCATCAGATAAAAAGCAAGAGGTAGTATTGAGATATTTCAACCCTAGGCCCTGATGAAGACAGAAGGGCACAGTGAATAATGCACTCAATAGCATGTGTGCAGTAAGTAATAGTGCATTTTTCAGAGGGTGATTTCTCATATGTTTGTCAATGCTAATGGAGAGCATCATGCCAAATCACAGGTCTACAGAGGAGTCATTGACAAAGGGCCAGAACAGTGCAACCAGTTCATGGTCATGATTGTTTCCAGATTTATTTAAGCATGAAAGAAAAAGAAACTAGAGAACCCTTTTGTTCATCTACTACATATCTTTGAGTTTGCCCTTCCTTGCTTTGTCAGAATTTAACATTCTAGTAGGAGAATTAAAGCAATTACAAACAAAGCTTACAGATTATGATAATTTTATGAAGAATATTAGGGTGATGTAATAAAAGAGGAGGTAGGACTGGGCTCCCTTCTCCACCCTGCACCGCTCAGTTTTCTTAGGCACAGGTTCTTGTGGTGTCTCTAAAGGAATGGAATGGACTTAAAATGTCGTAACTATTCACAGGTTCACAGGCCAATCATAGCTCACTATAGCCTAGAACTCCTGGGCTCAAGCAATCTTCCTGCCTCAGCCTCCCAAGTAGCTGGAACCACAGATGTGGACCACACCTGACTAGTCCCCCACATTTTTATTAAGACACTTGGCAAAGGAGGCAAAATGCATTAGTTTTAAATGTATAACTTTATGAATTTTACATGCATATATACACCATGTAATCTCCACCCAGATTGGCCATACATTTGCAGTACCCTAGAAGTTTCCCTTGTGGAGTAGGATACATTTTGTAGAGTGGGCTAATAGTATGTCTCTTCACAGTTAGGATAAGAGGGAGCCATTCATATGAAGGTTAGGGCAGGAGTGTTCCAGGCAGAGGGAATAGCAAATGCAGAGGCAAGAAACAGAAAGAGCTTAGCTCGTTCAAGGAACAGAATTGGAAGGCTGGCATGGCTGGGCACTGTCAGCTAGGAGCAGAGTACAATGAGTTGAGAGGTTGGAGAGGTAAATAAGAGGTAGATCATTTGAGGCACCAAAACCTGGGTAAGGAGAGCATGAAGTGTGTTCTGAGGGCAATGCTGTATTGTTAAAGACTGTTAGGCAGAGCATTGCCAGCATTCGTTTGCCGTATGAGCTACAGAACTTTCTAACTGCTCTGTGATAAATGGATGAGATTGGATCAAAATAGAAAGTAGGATATGTTTGTACTTAGGAGAAAATAGTATGTTTGTACTTATAAGATTTAACTTTATTTTGGCATTTAATTTCTTAAATTGATGTTCTAGAATCACATGATTTCAAGAATCATCACAGAAGAAATGTATTTTTTCTCATGAGTATTAAATAGCATACATTTTAGAGAAAGGGAATATGCATTTTTTCATCAACTAATTAGTGTGAATTTTTGGCAGCTGATAGAGTCAGAAACATATTTTTAAACTTTAATTAGCTTATTGAATGAAATTTTATCGTAAAAATATAACTCTTTTGGTAGTATATCCTAAAGCCATTAAATCAAGACTTGGTCTCCCATAATCACTTGTTTTGATTTCTGTTTAATGCAATTTCTGAATTTATGTATGGAAAGATGGAAGAATGAGGCTCTCTTTGAAGTCAGTTTTAATAATAACTCAGTATACTCCGTTAACATTTGTGATTAGCTACTACAGGAACGTCACAACTACAGTTTTAAGTGTTTTGGAAGCAACTGCCATCACAGAAAAAAAAGAGAAGCTTGAATTAATTAACTTCCTATTAATTGCCTTAATAACTCTCTAGAACAAGATTGTAATGAGTTGTCAATGCTGACAGTTGTTACCATTGTGCTTTTTTACTTCCATCTTTCCTTCCTTAGCCTCTGATGTTTTGAAACAATTATCTCCAAATGAGCATTTAAAAAGCTTAATAAATCATCATAGGAAACACCAAATATTTACTTTTTGGTTATTTTTTAGAAAATTCTTTAAAAAAATACACCTTTGCCTTCAAGCATCATTTTTATTCATTGACTTAAAGTGTACATTTCTAATACCTATGTTTTCCATAAATATTGGCCACTCCTAAAAATAAAATGATTTACTCTTTTTTAAATCTTAACATCAAATCTTGTGTCTGATTGTATCTTTCAGAGTGGAGATTGGAGAACTGGAAGAGGCTAGATGTCAATCAGGTATCATTTTTGATTTAATTACGTTCAAATTTAATTTTGTCTTCTATAAGAGGTTTAGACAAAAACTATGGAAGATAGATAATATTGACAAAGTCTTTTTCAAAATATTTCACTTACTAAAGGGAATTCTTTTAGCACAAATATTTTAGCCCAACTAATCTCTTTTCTGGCAAAATAAACAAAACTTCAAGTGAAAATAAAAGACTTCTAAATAACACTGGATAATTATTTGTTATGTAAATTGAAATTTACATGCCTGTTAAATTTCCGTGGTTGCTTACCATGGTTGTATTGCTTACTTTAAGCACAGATCTATTAAAGCACCCGTTACAGGTTTATTTTCTATAGTATGTCAGTTATCTTTTCTTCTTTGTTAACACATATTTTACCTTTACTTCTAATCAGCAGCCTTAAAAATGCAATGGGTAAAGAAGTGATGAGAGTATAAATTACTCAGCTAGAAACCTTCTGTAGAGGAAAATGTACAGCCAATCTGATAAAGTTAGACTAGTAGCATTGTATGTAAATATGAAGCACAGAATTGTCATCTTCACTACTGTAGAAGGTATAGCATCATCCGAATACGGCTTCCAAAGTGGCAGGAGTGTCTTGCCTTCCAGGTCACCACATAAGCTAAGATTCCTTACTGTTGTGGACAAACCAGGGTCTAGAGTCTCACTTTCAGGCCTATGGTTGCAGAAACTTGTTGCTTCTCAGCATAATAAGAATAGTCTTCTCCCAGGATAGATGCATATTACCCAAGTAAATGAACATGAACATATAAAGTCAGAATAGCAATTTATTAATTTGCAATTAAAAATCACTGTCAGAAAAACAGGGATGACTTGACGATCACAAAACAAGAATATCTCTTATTCATAGCCGGACTAGATCATAATCAGCAATTGAACGCAGATTCAGTTACTGTTCTCTAAACTGTCGGTCTGTTGGCAAACACTCCTGCTTCAGATCTGCATCAGATGAGAATCTCTTCTACTCCTTCCTTCTACTAACACAGTGTTGTGTCTGTGGTGTGTTTCACCTCCGTACTAAGCATAAAGATTGAGTGGTGAGTAAAGGCAGACATAATCCCTGTCCTGGGAAGTTTATATTTTAGGGGTAAGAACAGATATTAATCAGTCTATTGTACAAATACATGTAAACTTGTAGCTGTGGTAATTACCACAACAGAGACTCACGCAGCTGTAAAGTGGATGTATGTGGTAGACTGTGGTCAACAAAGATTTCCTGAAAAGATGAGGATTGAACTGAGATTGCTGAATTAGCAGGCCAAGGCAGTAGGAGGAGGGCTTTTCAGGTAGAGGAAGCATGTACACCAAGTTCTGGTGAGAGGGTACGTCGTGTATTAAAGGGTCTTGAAGAAAGCCATTATACAGCAACAGAAACCATGGGGTGGTGTGAGGCAGAAGAAGTGGGGCACAGACGCTTCAGGGTCTGATGGGCCTTGTGAACTGAATTCTGAAAGCTTGAAGAATCCTTGAAGAGTTTGAAGCCTAGAGAGTGACACGATCTGGTTTTTTGTGTGTGAAAGAATCCCCTTGGCTGCAGTGTGGAGAATGGGTAAGAGGTGGCCAACAGTGGATTCTGAGAGAAAGGGAAAAGGTGAATAGGAGACTTTGTAGATTTCCAGTTTCCTGGAGGGTGGTACTTGGTAATGACGGTCTAAATAGTAGCAAGTGAGAAGGATTGAGAGCCTGGAAACAAACTTGATGAATTCCAGCTTGAAGTGCATGACTAGAGAAGGTATCTGAAAAGGAGGAGCCAGTGAAATCAAAGGAACTCAGCTGTGGGATATTGAGTCTAAGAAAGGAGTGGGCTATGCCATATTGCTGAGAGGTCTAGGAATGCTAGCAACAGTTGCAGCTACCATTATCACAGGCTTATTATGTGCCAGGTACTTCCTAAGTTTTATCTCATTTAATCCAACCGTAACTCTGTAAGGGAAAAACTTGTATTTGTTCTTTTAACTGATAAAAAAAAATTGAACAATTGGAGGATTGAAAAACCTGCCTGAGAATTTGAAACTGGGCATTATGAATTCCAAGTACTTTATTGCCTGAAAAATTATAAGGACTAATATAAACATAGTCAATTAGATTTAGAAAATGGGGCTATTAGCTCTCTTAGACAGAGCAGTCTATGGAATGATAAAGGGTCAAAGTGAGTTACTGTGGGCAGAGGAGTGATGGGGAGATGAGGAAATGAAGATGGAAAAAGCATGAACAACTCTTCAGAGAAATTGAACTTGAAGGGGAGATATCCAAAATGGTATTTGGGATCTTTCGACTAGAGTCTGTCTGTGGTTTATGTCTTTTCTGGACATCACTGGCTGGTGAAACCTTATGATAGATACTTTGTTTTTCTAGTTAATACATACGTTTCTCCAGTTAAAGTCTACTCTTGATATTCATTTTATATCTAGATAAGGCATTCTTTGCATAACACTGAAAAACTGTTACATAAAGTGGTTAGATTCTTAGCTAATAGGATAAGTATTATTTTGTTTTACTTAGGGCTTTTAGTAGTTTCTTTTCAAAATTTTTCTTTATAGGTTCATATACCTCTAGCAAATGACACTTTTAGAGATTAATATCTTTTTGGATTAAATAAATGTTTGAAGGTAACTCATTATAACAAGTATTATGGTTATATTCCAAAATATGGTTGCATTACATTATTTAATTTTTTGTTGATGTCCATAGACCTCTTATAATTGAGCTTTTTTACTTGTAGGCTGATATTGCACCATTGATGACTTCCCTTATTGGAGTTCCCTTTCCTCTTAATTCAGTGGTAAGAAATAAAATTTTATTATTAACTCTCAGTATATTTACTTTTAGCACAGTAAAGTGTAGTCTTTTTTATGTGTTTCTGAATTATCTTTTTTTTTTTTTTTTTTGAAACGAGTTCTTGCTATGTTGCCCAGGCTGGTCTTGAACTTCTGAGCTCAAGCAGTCCTCCCATCTCAGCTTCCCAAGTGGGTGGGATTACAAGCATGTACCACTGCTTCCAGTTTATATAATCTTTGATTATATTTAAAACCATATATTCCTGTATATTTATATCTAAATATGCAATATCTCATAATTGCTTTTGTATTATATTTTATAACAAGGAACATGAGCCAAATAGCTTTTCTTTAAATATTTTAATTTTCTAAAATGTATACAATTTATATTTTTGTATTCTGGTTATAAGTGATAGAAATGTATAGTAAATTTTTTTTTGTTACAAGTAGCAAAAACTGAGTTTGTTTAAAGGGAAATTATTGAAAGGATATTAGCGATTTGCGGAAACAAAGTGGTACTTGAAAACCAGTCTTGGAAATAATCAGGAACCAGGAGATCTGAAGACTTGAAAGAAGGAACCACAGCTATGATCCCATGACAGAGCTGTTCTCAGGGCAGTGACATGAGGGTAGAGTAGCATTGTTCCTTAGTTTCTGGCCCTTGACTGTCAAGAGTCAAATTCCAGATGGTCTAGCCCAGGTTATAATCAGCAGTCCCTGGATTATAAACCTAACATGCTGTATCTAATGGGCAAGATTTCTCAGCAGAAAATCGCAATGCTGTTAAGAATGGGCCCTGGATACTGAAACGCTGAAACACAACTACTTCAACCGGCGACTCTTACTAGCTCTTCAAAATCAAATGTACTCTTAAAAAATAATGTTATTTAACTCAGAATGCTGAGTAATACGACAGTCATAGTGTGTATGTATATACATAATGATACAAAAGCTTAACAGAATAGTCCTTACTCTTACTATGTACAATACACTCTGATATGTCTGAAGTCTTTTATTTTAAGTGTGCTGGCTGTGACCCACCATAGTCATTGTTTTTTGTGTGTGAAACACTGAGTTCACTGACTAGCACATAGTAATCTCTCAACCAATGCTATGTGTTACTGAATTTAATTCATCTCTTGCTTTGCTTACCTTGATACATCTACTTTGTGAGAAAAAATAATAGAACATCTTTCAGTTATAGTTTAAAAAAGATTTTTCATTTAACTATTTCAGTTACTTACTTGTCCATATATGCCTTACCTTTATTGCTTTTAAGTCTGTTTTTTTTTTTTTTTTTTTTTTTTTTTTTTTTTTTTTTTTTTTTTTTTTTTTTTTTTTTTTTTTTTTTTTTTTTTTTTTTTTTTTTTTTTTTTTTTTTTTTTTTGTTAAGAATAACCTGAGCTATGTTAATACTAACGGTAAGCTGGTATTTGTTATTTGCAGGGAATCCTTCCTGTGGATTATCTTAACAACACTGATCTCTTCAAAGCAGAGAGCATGTTTACAAATGCAGTACAGATTCTTGAACAGTTCAAGGTAAAAAAAATTTAAAAAGGCACACATAAAAATGGACAATACTACAATTTAAAAATTAAATATATTAATCAAAAATATTTGATTTTGTAACTATTTCCTATAATTTATCTTTAAATTTTATGTATTTGACTTGTGCTTCACATTTCTGAAATGGAGATTCTGTGGCTCAGTGTGAGGGCATAACACTCCTTTGAGGAGTGTCACAGAATGTAGGATTATCACATATGCTTACAAAGACTACAAGTCAATTTTTAACTGTTAGAATTTGCCTCATAGAAGTAGTACTGGAGATTGCAACATTTCTTGTTATTCCGTGTACATTATGAGATTCCTTAAGAATTTAAAGTCGTGACCCTTTGACTAAAACCTTCTTTTATTCTTAACGCTTTTAAGAATATGTGGTTTGGCTTGTTTTGTTTTCAGAGTTAAGGAAGTACAGTTTTAATTACATTACAGTATATTACTTTGCAAGATTGATATGTTTAATTTTCAGCTTACTGAGATAAAATTATTAAATTTTTCTTTAAATATTTATGAAACAATATAGTAACATAAAATTCCATTTATTTTCAAAATGGTTAACCATCCCTAAAGAATCATTTTAGTGAATGTTTATATTTCAAAATGAAATTCATTAATTTTTTTCTCATTTATAATATTTTCATACTTGGTTCCCAGGTGAAAATGACTCAGAAAAAAGAAGCTACTTTACCATTTTTGTTTATACCATTTAAGTAAGTCCCTTACATTTTTTTATTAACTTGAAGGAAATAATTTTTCACTGAGTTTGCAATTTTTCACTGAGTGATAGGATTAGTTTACTTATACAGTTTGCCTTTTTGTATGCATTAGTGTAAACGCCAAATTGAAATCCTCTTCTATTACTGTTGTTAAATGAGCCAGGTGCTGGATGCCTTTGAATGGCTGGAAGAGCGGATGGGGGAATGGAGAGATCTATGAGAAATATTAAGGAGGTGAACTCCACAGGGCTTGATGTATTGGCTAGGAAGGTGTGGGGACAGGAAAGAGTGACTTCCTGGCTCTTGGCTTGGTTGATTAGGAAGAGGCTGGTAACATATGGCTTACTGAAAGAACTAGTTTAAGAGACAAAGATGAATGTTACTAAGTTCAACTTACATTTGAAGATACCAGTTAATTAATTAGAAAGATGGGCTTGGATCTCAGAAGATGTGTGTTTCTTGCGAAGGTTTTGAAGCCATGAGAATAAAGATAGGCTGGGCACAGTGGCTCATGCCTGTAATCCCAGCACTTTGGGGGACTGAGGTGGGCAGATCTCTTGAGCTCAGGAGTTTGAGACCAGCCTAGGCAACATGGTGAAATCCCGCCTCTACTAAAAATATAAAAATTAGTCTAGCATAGTGGTGCATGCCTGTAGTCCCAGCTACTTGGGTGGCTGAGGCAGGAGAATTGCTTGAACCTGGGATGTGGAGGCTGCAGTAAGCCAAGATCATGTGACGGCACTCCAGCCTGGGTGACAGAGTGACACCCTGTCTTAAAAAAGAAAAAGCAATAAAGATTGTGGTGGTGGACTCTGTTACACATGTAGGAGGCTCTAGAATTCTGGGAGACGTCAGCTCCTATTGGGTGGGTGTATTAGAGTTCTCTGGAGGGACACAGGTAATAGGGTAGATGAATACATGAAGGGGAGTTTATTAAGGAATATTGACTCACATGATCACAAGGTGATGTCCCAGAATAGGCTGTCTGCAATATGAAGAGCAAGGAAGCCAGTTTGAGTCCCAAAACTTCAAAAGTAGGGAAGCTGTCAGTGTAGCCTTCAGTCTGTGGCTAAAGGCCCGAGAGCCCCTAGGAAACCACCAGTGTAAGTCCAAGAGTCCAAAAGCTGAAGAAATCAGAGTCCAGTGTTCAAGGGCAGGCAGCATTTGACACAGGAGAAAAATGAGGCTGGAAAACTCAGAAAGTCTGCCCATTCCACATTCTTCTGCCTGCTTTATTTATTTATTTGTTTGTTTGTTTGAGACAGAGTCTTACTTTTTTGCCAGGCACCAGGCTGAGTGCAGTGGCACGATCTTGGCTCACTGCAACCTCCACCTCCCAGGTTCAAGCAATTCTCCTGCCTCAGCCTCCCGAGTAGATGGGACTACAGGCGCATGCCACCACGCCCAGCTAATTTTTTGTGTGTTTTTAGTAGAGATGGGGTTTCACCATGTTGGCCAGGATGGTCTTGATCTCTTGACCTCATGATCCACCCGCCTAGGCCTCCCAAAGTACTGAAATTACAGGCATAAGCTACCATACTCGGCCTGCCTGCTTTATTCTAGCCGTGCTGGCAGCTAATGAGATGGTGCCCACCCAGACTGAGAGTGGGTCTGCTATTCCCACTCTGCTGACTCAAAAGTTAAACTCCTTTGGCAATACTTTTACAGACACACCCAGGGACAATACTTGCATCCTTCAATCAAGTTGATACTCAGTATTAACAATCACAATGGGCAAAGAAGGGAGCCTACTTTGGTGAGCAGCAGATTTTGCTGTCCCAGGTCCAGGAAAATGTTTTCTTTGAATCAGGAAAGGGAAGATCTGGGTCACAGACCTGGCTCTGCACTATTGACTGTATATGTGAGCTTGCATCTCTGAGATTCACATTCAGTTAGCAAGGATTTTGCTATGACAAATTAAATAGAAATTGTTGGGGAGAAATAGCGTGGGGAGAAATGCCAGATATAGGTGATGGGGAGGAAGGCAGCAAATCACACTGCCATGTGTGTACCTATGCAGCAATCTTGCATTTTCTTCACATGTACCCCAAAACCTAAAATGCAATAAAAAATATATATGTAATAAAAAAAAAACCAAAAACTAATGCCAATAACTAAACACCAAAAAAAAAAAAAAAAATGTTAGGCAACTACCAGAATAACTAAAAACAAACGTGTAAAAGTTTTTGGTCTGTGTTGGTGAACTAAGAAATGAAAAAGAATTATTATGCCCTTGTGTATTGTTTGATTTTTTTAAAATGTGTGCGTATGTTGCTTTGATGAAACATTTTTAAAAATACAGTTATCAAAATAAATAGATATCCTAATCATTGGCACAAATTCAGTAGAATATGTAATTGGAAAAAGATACTATTCATAACAGAAATAAAATACCTAGCAATAAAATAATGAGAAATGTATATTGTAGAGAAAACTATCAAATTTTATTAAGGACATAAGAGACAATATAAATAAACAAATGTTGGATAGTACTGTTCAATGTCAATCCTCTCCACATTATTTACTGAATATAGTATTACAACAAAAGGATTTTTGTATAACTCAAAAACATAATTTTAAAATTTATATCAAAAATAAATTCTCAAGAATAGTTTAACTAGTGTTGAGAAAGAAAACAAGATTAGAGATTTGGTCTGCTAGGTAACAAAACGCATTCTAAAGCTATTATAACTATTAAAAAATGTAATATTGGTGCAGGCTAATCATATGGATTAGTGGAATTGATTAGTTTGTACATAAAGAGACAAGATTCACTTGTCTATAACATGCACCTTGACTTATGATGGGGTTACGTCCCAAGAAACCAACCCATCCTAAGTTGTAAATATTGGAAGTGCAAAATGGATTGAATACACCTAACCTACTGAACATCATATCTTAGTCTGGCCTACCTTAAATGTGCTCATCACACTTGCATTAGCCTACAGTTTGTCAAAATCATCTAACATAAAGCCTATTATATAATAAAGTATTGAATATCTCATGTAATTTATTGAATACTGTATTGAAAATCAAAAACAAAATGATTGTATGGGTACTCAAAGTATGCTTTCTACTGAGTGCATATCACTTCCATGCTAGCCGAAAAATCCTAAGTCAAACTCTCTTAAGCTGGGGACTGTCTGTCTATGCGATTTGGTTTTGACTAAAGATTGTGTTTCAAATCAGTAAGAGAAAGATTTTTACTAAGAAAATTAGCTATTCATTTGGAAAAAATAAGGCTAGCTCTTGTAGCCTCATTTCATTCATAAAACTAGATTTCACATTGATTAAAGAACTAAATATTTAAAAATAAGTGAAAGTGTAATGTCTATAAAACATAAAATTCAACAGTTACATGTAAAATATATTAGCTAGCATCGTAATCAGAACTTTATTTTATCATTGTTATTATTTTTTATAGAGATGGGGTCTTCCTATGTTGCCCAAGCTTATCTTGAACTCCTGGGCTCAAGCAATCTGCCTGCTTTGGCCTCCCAAAGTGCTGCGATTACAGGCATGAGCTACTGTGCCTGGCTGTAATCAGAATTTATTAATTATATTAGTTATATAAAATTGGAAAATACACCAGAGCCAGGTGGAATGCTAAATTGAAAATTATTTTTTTAATCATTTAGGGAGATGTGAACCATATAAATTATGTGTTATTTTTAAGAGTATTTACTTTTACCCATTAAAAATTTTTATTCCTCCTTTGAGGTATTTTCAAATAGATATATTTGAGGGCACTGACTAAATGTTAGCTCTGCATTACAGGTCTTTAATGTTTGTTATTATCAGAAAAAACAGTTATCATCATTTGCTGAGTACCATTGACCCTTTATTTCTTTAGTCCCGTGGTTTTTTTTCACATCCACATCGTGTGTTTCTTTTTAGTCATTTTTATATATGCACATAATGTCAGCATATCTTCTTAGAAACTATATAAATATTGGCCCATAAACATAAAAGATGAAAGAATACTGTTGTCACACGTGCTTTTAGCAAAACAAATAACTCAGGTTCTTTTCATAAACTATATGATAAAGTCTTTCCTTTTGTATAAATCATTTTTTTGTTCTTAGAAATATATTGTTCACTTGTCTATACTTAATTTGAGAAAATTCATCTAGGATATTGGCATCTGAAAATTCGTAGTATTAAAATTTTACTGACCTGATTAATTTCACCAGCATCATTAGATTTTAGTTTAATAATATCTTCACCATTGCTTCCATTATCTTGTTCAATCTTTTCTAGCATAGTTATGAGTAATTGGTGAATAATAAAATAATTCCCGGGATAATGAAATATCAAATGTTTTAGGACATAGGAAAAATAAAATTGCCAAGATTCTTTATCTTAGACTTGTAAAAGGGTCTAACAGGTCCATATGGTAATTGCATATCCCTTTTTTTTTTTTTAGAAAAAATAAGAAAATCTTTTCTTTGATATTTTAAAGACCTCTAAAATAAAAGTCATAAAATATCTATTCTGGCAAATAGAACTGATAAAACAAAACAAAACCTAAAGCTAATGATTGGGTCCAGTAGACCCTGATGGTGTGCTAAACGATGACCAGCAGGTGGGGCTGCGTGACCGGGAGAAGCATAAAAGGATCACCCATCTGTTAAAGGAGGAAAAACACTATTAAAAGTGCAGAGGCTGGAGTAAGACAAGAAATAATTTAAAAGAAAAAATGCCACAGAATAACAAAAAAATAAAAAAGGATCTCTTAGGAGATATCTTCGGGAGAAATATGGAATTAGGAAGGAGATATATACTTGCCAATAGAAGCAAAAGTATTTGTTATTTTTTATTTGAAAATTATTATATAAATTTGGGAAACGTAAAGAAATTTTAATAAAAAATTGTATCTGCTACTAAAATGGCAACAATATTTTGTTTCTCTAATAAAATTTGTTTCTTGTAGCTGATAAAGGTCCTTCCTTTAGACCAAATTTAAATACTAACTTGTATGTGAACCTTTCTACCAGTTTACCCATCTGATTTACTCTTTATAAGAAACATAATTTTCTGCTTCAAAACTGAAATTTATCTTTTAAAAAAATTTTGTGCATCACATACATACATTGAAAAATATTTATTCACTTATGACATGAAGGTTGATATGATTCTTTATCACTGATCATGCTAAAGGAATGAAAATTATTCTAGAGATAAATTTCTATTCTGCTTTTTCTGTCTTTATGCTCTTAAAATATTTTCCTTTTAAATAGTCTAAAAATGAATGGACAAGTATCGCTAAAATTTTAGGTCATGTGTAGATGCAAGTAAAAAAAAATTGTAACAAAAATCAGAGTAAGAAAGGGCAACATTTTAAGGAGATCTTATCTTCTAAACACTTATTGACCCTGAATAATCGATAAAATTCTTGATAATCCTAAAATGTAGTTTATTTTTATTCTATGGTATTCAAGTAACCATGAAAATGAATAGTAACAATTACAGCAAAGTAATGTGCACAAATTAAGACAATATTTATTTCTCTCCTTTTTTAACTTAAGCATAACATGTTGATTATAGATTCTTTTAAAACTTGATATTTTCAATAAAAATGATTTTGTCAATAAAGGAAATGTTTCCTCACAAATTACTATGTAGAATGTTGTATTTCAAGCATGTTGTTTTTTACGTTAATACTCCATTAGTTTATTCATATCTGTAACTATGCATAGATTAAAGGGAAAATGAACAATAAATAATAAAACCATCGCTTTTCCTTTTGGTCAGTTTGAATTTGGGCAGCTGATAGGAAGATATATTAGTTTTCTAGGGTTGCCCTAACAAACTACACAACGTACATGGCTTAGCATAACAGAAATACATTCTTTCACAGTTCTAGAGAATAAAGTCCAAAATGAATGCTAGAAGTCCAAAATCAAGGTGTCACCAGAACCATGCTCCCTCTAAAGGCTCCAGAGCAGAATCTTCCCTTGCCTCTTCCTAGCTTCTGGGGCTGCAAACAATCCTTGATTTCCTTGGCTTGTAGCTGTATCATTCCTCTCTCTCTCTCTCTCTCTCTCTCTCTCTCTCTCTCTCTCTCTCTCTCTCTGTCTCTCTCTCTCTCTCTCTCTCTCTCTCTCTGTCATCATGTGGTCTTCTTTGTGTCTCTGTCTCCAGATCTCCCTCTCAAGGACACCAGTCACTAGATTTAAGATTCACCCTAATTTAGTATTAATGTGCTTTAGCTTGATGATGTCTACAAAGACGTTATTTCAAAATCAGGCCACATTCCCAGATACCAGAGGTTAGGATCTTTTTGGGGGACACAATTTAACTCTGAACAGAAATCAATAGTTTACATCTGTCATTATTTCTACCATTGCAGAGTAATTATCTGCAATGCTTCATTGATCCACTTAACCATTATTGGTTGTTTTCCTACTGTGTCCCAGGCACTATACTGGATGTTGGAAAAGATAGACATAGTGCCTGTCCTTGGACTCAGTCTCATGGGAACATGTAGACAGTATGGTAAATGATACAGCATGATAAGGGATAGCTCAATGCATTGTGAGTGACAGTTTGTTTTTGTAAAAACACTTGAGGAGCACCATACCCACAGTTGAGGGATGCAAATTTATAGGAAGTAGGGAAGTTAAACAAGGCAACTTCAGTGAAAGCAGTGTTCAGAAGAGGACTTTTGATTTGTTGATACCTCAGAGAGCAGCTGAGATGGAGATGCAAGAAGTCTTCAGCTCAACGCACTTCTAAGGTAGTAAAAGCCAAAAGACCAGCCTTCATTAACTTGACGCTAATTGTGGTCTGCAGTGGGTCTGAGACAGGTAAGAAAGTGGACTTACTTTCCCACCTGTAGATAGGTAAGAAGGTGGGAAATTATGGCACATCACTTTTACCTGTTGACAGGTAAGAAGGTGGAAAACTATGGTAGTGATGTGCTAGCAAGAGGCTTAGCTCTCTGAGAGGGAGAAAACTGCCATTGATAGCCTTTGCCAATTTCAGTGGTATAAATACTCTCACTCTTATCAGTTGCAAGCTACCAAGGATGATGCAACTAGAGAAAGGGAAGAGTTGTACCATCTGCTCTTGGGAGCTGGTGTGAGCAGGCCTCAGCATGCTGCTGAGGGAGGGAGAGAGGTGCGTAAGGAATTGAGGCAAGGGGAGAGAAAGCCAGGGGTTGAGAGCTAATAGAAAGTGTTTTCCAATGTTTGTTTTGGATTGTCCTTGGGAAGGAATTTTGTAGTGAGTGGGGAGATCTGTATTTCCAATGAAACGTCTTTGCATATTTACGTTTTAATATTTCTTTATGATGACTTCTTATTTTAAAGCCACATAGAAGAAATTCAATAGTTTTTTTTTTTTGCCTTACATTTTTCATGTTAAATATATTAAAGAAAATGTATTTTAGCGAAGGGACAGTGGATGCAAATGCAATAATAAAATATTATAGCCCTCTAGAAATAATGGGCTTATAGAAGTTAATGAATATTTTAAATATTTTATTAAAATAATTTAATGACTCAAAACCCACTTCGGTAATGTGAAAACAAAGGATAATTTTTTTCTCATATCAACCTAAATGAACTCTTCTACCCTTTCTTTTCTTTTTGTCTTGATCTCTATGGCTGCGTGTGAGTATCCAGCTGTGCCCTGAGCCAACATTGTATCTGTGCAGTGATTCTGGAGTTGGGTACTTTTTCATCTTGATCTCTTAGGGACCCCATCTGTTCTAAAGTTCTTTGTTTAAATGTAAAATACCCTCTGTGGCCCAGTGGTTTTAATTTTGTTACTAGCTCTGCGGTCTGATCATTTAGAAGTTTCTTTGGCATTCCTCCTGGCTAGCCTCCAGCCATTTCTTTGTTTATACTTTTTACCACAAGCAAATCTCATCATCTCCAAAGATGATTTCTCTGAAAGCCCTCAGTTTGCCACTCCAGTAGCAAGTGTCTGAGAGGAGGGGAAGAAAATAATCAAATCCTTTCCCCAAGTTTGAAATCCAGGAATTTTACATTCTTGGTTGTAATGTCATGAATAGTATAGTGATTTTTTTAAATGTATAGTTGTTTTATATATGATATTTTAAAATTCAAGAATAACGTGTGTGGGAATTATAAGATGTTTTTGACATTTTAAAAGTGGGAATAAAAAATGTTTTAGAAGATAAATATCCTAAGCCAAGAGTCAGAAAATTCCATAAGGATTTTTTGGTATGTTTGTTGAGATGTTTTCCATGTGTAATTACCCATGCATTTTCTTGTTGGGAGAATAGTTCCATATATTTTAATTGCCATTTCCATCATCAGTCCTATCCTTTCCTTCCACTTGTTATGTATATTTGTTATAGCCTCGATAATTGGGCAAAATGCTACAGAATATAGGTCCCAGCTACTCAGGAGGCTGATGTGGGAGGATCAAGGCTGCAGTGAACATTAATCACGCCACTACATTCCAGCCTCAGTGAATAAGCAATACCCTTTCTCAAAAAAAAAAAAAAAAAAAAAAAAGACTGTTGTTGTAGTTGTTCAAGCAAATGATGAAGTCTTACACCATTATTTTCCTCATGACTACCTGCTCACAATTATTATGTACTTAGTGTATGCAAGATACTGTTTTAAATAATTTACCAGTGTTAGCTCATTTAATTCTTACAACAGCCCTATATGGTGGGTACTGTTATTACAGATACGTTGGCTACAGTGGTTTGACTTAGGCTTTTTCAACTTTATAATGGTGTCAAGGCTATCTGCATTCAGTAGAAACCATCCTTCAGTTACTGTATTCAATGAATTACATGAGATATTCAGCACTTTATTATAAAATAGGCTTTGTTTAGATAATTTTGTCAAACTGTATCCTGATATAAATATTCTGAGTACATTTAAGATAGGCTAGGCTAAGCTATGATGTTCAATAGGTTAGGTGTATTAAATGGACCTTGAGTTAAAATATTTTCAGCTTACGGTGGGTTCTTTGGGATGCAGCCTCGTCATAAGTTGAGGAGCACCTGTAATCCCATTTTCACATGAGGAAATTGAATCAGAAAGATACTTTCCCCAGACAACAGAATTAGTAGACATTGAAGCTAAGATGGAACCCAGGCAGTCTGGCATGGAATCCATCACTAACCACATTAAGATATATCCTGCCCAGTGTCCTCCTTGAGAAGTACTGCTTTAGCATTGATAAGATAGGAATGGAAGGAAGTTAGGAATTTAAAATATAATGGAGGTTAAATCATTAAGCCCCAAGCAATGGCCAGGTGTAAGAGAAAGGGGAAAGGTTGAAGTGTGAAATTTCCTGTTTTGAGAGATGTTGGACATCTCAGGAGAAGGGGCAAGTTCACTTGTGGATCTGCTGAGTTTGAGCTGTCTGTAGAACAGCATCATCTGTGTACTGTACAGACAATTGGAAATCTGAGTCTAAGGGTCAGCAGCATGAATCGGGCTCTAAATATAGATTTTGGAAATTATCCATATACTAGTGTTAATTGATGTGGTGAGGCTGTGTGAAATCCGTCAGTTAAGTATAGTAGAGGCTGGAATATTGGGCAAGGACAGAGAGAAAGCATAAGAAGTGCTAATATTGTTTTTCCCTATTTTTACATTTTGTAAAATGGATTTTCAATACATGATGAAACTGGGATGCAGAGACTTTAAAAAGTTCACATGAAGCTTCTAAGCACATGTAAGCATTTCATTACAGTGATTTGTATGTTCCTTGATCATAGTTTACACTAGTTCTTTTGTTCCAGCCTAATAAATCACTCAGAACCTGTAACATAATTTTCTGTGGTAAAATTTTAGAAAAATGACATAAACTTGTCAGTTTGTAAACACTATAGTGTTTACCATGAATTTGTGGTGTCAATATTTAGTTTATTTGGGAGAATGTAGAAAAATGCATTGATCACTAGAAAGTATGATAAATTAATCATTATTTAAATTTTATATATGTTGAAAGAATCTTAGGACGAACAGGTAAAGTCTTATGGTATTTTGTGGTATATATCATAATATTTTGAAACTGCTTTGGTTTGTTAATAAAAATAGAAATTGCCTGGGCAAAAAACAGATACGATGACTGATGCAGATAGTCTTGTTTTCAGATTTTTTTCTCACGCTGTTTTAATTGCAAATTGTTGTAAAATTGAGTTACTAAAACCCTTGATGGGTTCTAGTAATCACCAGCTAGTAAGTCAGAAAACTTATAACTTGAGACTGATCCAAGATGGCCGATTAGGAGCAGCTGAGGATTGCAGCTCCCAGTGAAAGCGTGGAGGGTGAGTGGATGCCACATTCCCAAACAGATTTTTATTGCCCACAGACCAGGAGATTCCCAGGAGGAGGAGCCCCACGGGTCGCCAGCGCACCTGGTTTGGCCGGCGCGGCTGGTTTGGCCGGCGCAGCTGTTTTCGCCGGCTCGGCTGTTTTTGCCTGCGCGGCCATTTTCGCTGCCGCCGTTTGGAGCGGCGCCCCGGCGCAGCGGTTCCCAATACAAAAGA